>JASVEL010007744.1:0-73321 GCA_032618575.1 Nicotiana noctiflora
GGGCTAACAAATGCCCCAGCAACTTTTATGGATCTCATGAATACTGCATTCAGGCCCTATCTTGATATGTTCGTGATTGTATTCATTGATGATATTCTGGTGTATTCTCATTCGGAGGAGGAATATGCGGGCCACTTGCAGATAGTATTACAGATGCTTCAGGATTGTAAGTTATATGCTAAGCTCGCCAAATTTGAATTCTGACTGAACTCAGTAGCATTCCTTGGCCATGTGATATCTGACGAGGTTATTAGTGTCGACACTCAGAAGATTGATGCAGTAAAGAATTGGCCGAGACCTACAACACTATCAGAAGTCCGTAGCTTCGTGGGGCTAGCAGGATATTATAGGTGGTTTGTAGAAGGGTTTTCCTCTATATCAGCACCATTGACTAAGTTAACACAGAAAGCTACCAAGTTCTAGTGGTCTAACACTTGTGAACGTAGTTTTCAGGAGCTGAAAGATCGATTGACATCCGCACCGGTGCTCACTATCCCTGAAGGAACAGAAGGATATGTGGTATATTGTGAAGCCTCAAGTATAGGTTTGGGGTGTGTGTTGTTGCACCATGGGAAGGTGATTTCATATGCATCAAGACAATTGAAGAAGCATGAAAAAAATTATCCAACCCGTGATAGGGAATTGGCTACAGTAATATATGCTTTGAAGATATGGCGGCACTACTTATACGGCGTCCATGTTGACATCTACACAGATCACAAAAGTCTACAATACATCTTCAAGCAGAAAGAGTTGAATTTGAGGCAGCGTAGGTGGCTTGAATTACTGAAGGACTACGACGTCGAGATATTGTATCATCTCGGTAAAGCCAATGTTGTGGCAGATGCTCTCAGCCATAAGTCAATGGGAAGCTTAGTACATATTGATGCAGGTAGATGGGGGTTGACTAAAGAGCTTCATCAGCTAGCCAATATAAGAATCAGATTGTTAGACTCTGATGACGGAAGTGTTACTGTACAGAATACATCAGAATCATCTTTGGTAGCCGAGGTAGAAGGACGGCAATATGAAGATCCTATCTTACTACGATTGAGAGAGAAAATTCAGTAGTGTAAAATTACGGCTTTTGAGATCGGAGGAGATGGGGCACTGAGATACCAGGGCCGATTATGTGTGCCGAATGTGGCAGGGTTGCGAGAAAAGATTATGAATGAAATTCATAAATCCCGATATTCCATCCATCCTGGCTCAACAAAGATGTATCCTGATGTCAAGGAGTAGTATTAGTGGGATAACATGAAAAAGTCTATTGCATAATTTGTAGCCCAGTGTCCCAATTGTCAACAAGTAAAGATAGAACATCAGAAACCCGGTGGATTGCTTCAGAATATAGAGATTCCGACCTAGAAATAGGAGGTGATTAATATGGACTTCGTTATTGGATTACATCAATCGTATCATAAGTTTGACTCTATCTGGGTGATAGTTGATCGACTTACAAAATGTGCTCATTTTCTGCCAGTTAAGACAACTTAATCTGCTGAAGATTATGTGAAGTTGTATATCAAGGAGATTGTTAGGCTTCATGGTGTGCCGGTATCTGTTATATCAGATCGAGGAGCTCAATTTATGTCTATCTTTTGGAGGTCTTTCTAGAAAGGTTTAGGCACACAGGTGAATCTCAGCACTGCATTTCATCCGCACACTGATGGATAGGCTGAACGTACCATTTAGACATTGGAAGATATGGTACGAGCATGTGTTCTAGATTTTAAGGGAAATTGGGATTACCATCTTCCACTCATAGAATTTGCCTACAATAATAGCTACCATTCCAGTATTAAAAGGGCCCCATATGAGGCACTATATGGGAGGAGATGTAGATCACCAGTTGGATGGTTCGAAGTCGGTGAAACAGAATTATATGGGCCAGATTTGATTCACCAAGCCATTGAGAAGGTGAAAGTGATACAGGAACGATTGAGGACGGCACAAAGCAGGCAAAAGTCTTATTCCGATGTCCGACGTCGTGATCTAGAATTTGAGGTTGGTGATTGGGTTTTCCTGAGGATCTCACCAATGAAGGGTGTTATGCGTTTTGGGAAGAAAGGTAAGCTGAGTCCAAGGTATATCGGTCCGTATAAAATTCTTCAACGAATTAGACAAGTTGCTTATGAGTTAGAATTGCCATCCGAAGTAGAATTTGTCCACCCGGTATTCCATGTATTTATGTTGAGAAAATGTATTCGAGACCCTTCTTGAGTTGTCCCTATCAAAGATGTTCAAGTTACAGAGGATCTATCATATGAAGAAGTGCAAGTGGCTATATTAGATCGACAAGTACGCAAGCTGAGAACAAAAGATGTAGCTTCCGTCAAAGTATTATGGAGGAACAAGAATATGAAAGAAATGACATGGGAAGCGGAAGAAGAGACAAAGCCTGAATACCCTTACCTATTCTAGAATGATGATAAGAAGGATATTGGTGGAACGCAAGATACATTGTAAAGGTGAAACAGCTTTGTGAGGTAAGCAATAACTTGAGAACACTCTTCCTTAATACAAAATGGTGATATGTAAATAATGTCCATGTCTATAATACTTCGTGTAGCCTTGTGAGGCCATACATTGAGCTTCACTGCTTGCAAATTTTGCTAGTGACCATTTTATAGGGGAAAATTGACCAAAACTTTCCGCTGGAATCCACGATGATTTGGACTCCCTATAAACCCTTAAATCCGAGGACGAATGTTCCTAAGGGGGGGAGGGTGTTACAACCCATATCCACACACGTTAGTTCATTCCATATGTTAGTTAACACAAATTCAAGAAGGAATTATACTTGAGATGATAAGAAGTTAATCCGATTGATCTTAAGTGATACAAGGGTGCATAAGGGTGATTAACAAGTATTAGAAGTTAAACGAATCAAGGATGTTGTAACTCGTACTTTTGGGTAAACCTATAGATGCTTAATATACTCAAGAGGTCATTTTATAAGGTATTTGAATCATATAATATAAGTATCATAGGTCTTGAAGTCAAACGAGTTATGAAACAAAAGTCGACAAAAGTTGTCGCAACTTAGGTTCATAGTTTTACTTAAAGTTTAGGTCAAATGTTACTAAGCTTTTCTCCATATTTACTTATAATTGTGGAGTGATCTAACCACCAAATTGAATATCTATGAGTCTAGTTAATAACTTATTAAACCGTTCATCGATACAATCTCAGAGTAGAGAGATATTCGCATTTTCGCGAGACTGCGCCAAACAACTCTCTATGGGGCCCACTTAGGCGGTTTAAGACATTTGGATATATATAGGACGCCTCCAACCAATTTTAAGTAATTTATATTCACTATATTCAGACCTTAGAACCCTAAGAACACCCTCTCAAGGTTCTCTCAAGGTTCAAGACCCAAATAAAGGGCAAACAACACAAATCAAGTGTCGGGAATCACGTGGCGCTAGTAAGTCTCTTGTTCTTCTTGTTGTTGCTCATTTTTGTGCTGTTACTGCTCGTGTGGGGGGTTGTTTTAAACGGTTTATTTTCTGTAAATACTCCCTCTAGTTCTTAATATCAACCCTAGGTGATTTCAAGCCTTCTAAACTGATTCTAGTGCCGAAAAAAATACTAATTGATGGCTAGCTTCGCTTCCTTGTTGTTGTGGCAGAATTGGAGGGATATTTTGTGGAGAATTAAGGTCAAATTGGATTTTTTCTTTCTGTATTCAGGTAATGAACCTCTTAATTTGTGTGTATTTAAGATTATCCAAGTTGTGGCTAAGTCATTGAAGCTAGAACTTGTGAAATATATATCGAAAGGCTTGGTAGAAATGTTATCGGTTGGTGGACTGTTTTGGGATGTTCAATATGATTAACATTGATGTTGTTTTGGCTGTTTGGTGATTTTTTCACATGTGGGAGTTCATATAAATAGGGGAGGTGCTGTCCGTTTCATCACAAAATAGGTTGTGGTTGGTACATAATAGTTGCGACGCTTAAACGTTAACGATAGTGTCATTTCTCCTATTGTAGACTATGGAGTCGTGATGTTTGCATAGCTTGAGGTTGGGGCAGTATATACAAGGTATGTGATACTATCCCTTTCCTTCTTTTGCACGACTCCGATTGTACATAATGTAATGAACGAGCTTCCAAAGATACTCTACTCTTAGAAGCTAGCAGTACTTACATTATTTCCCCTCTTATGGAACGATTGATGTTGATGTTGCTTCTCTTATTCTTATGTTAACAATCTTGTTGGTACTTCCAGATTCCTATAAGGTTCATAGTGAAGAGTTAGTCCTAATAAGGTGTACATAGGATACCGACCTTACATCACTCTGAAAGGTCTACAAGGTGTTTTCATGAGTCGAGCATGAATTATATATAAGTATCTATTTTACTCTACCGAGTCGCGCTATAGTCGGCCGAGTACGGCACCTATTGTGAAACCACTGATCAGTTGGGTTATACCGAGCTCCATGTGGCCGGGTACGATTCTACCGAGCCTTATAATGGTCGGGTACATTTTTACCGAGCCTATTACGGCCGGGTACGATATGATGATGATGATGCCCACAGAGGCATATGTTTTAAAAGATTATGTATTTATACATATGTATCATGCATTTCATGTCAGTAGCCCTCAGAGGTACTCAGATGTTACAGGTTGTATATTCTCTATCCCTGCTTACATTACTGTTCGTATTTATGGTTCTCTGCCTTACACACTCAGTACTTTATTCGTACTGACATCATTTTGTTTGTGGATGCTGCATGTCGTGCTGCAGGTTCTGATAGACAGGCAGGTGTAGCTCCCCCATCACAGTAGTTTGTCCAGTTCAGCGTTGATTGGCGAGACCCCTTCTCCGGACTTGCCTTGGTCTTAATATGCATTTTTGTTATAGACATTATGGGTATGTCGGGGCACTTTTCCGGCTATGTTGCAGCACGTATGTTCCTTAAGAGGCTCATAGACAAGTGTCGACTCATGTATAGTTTGGTATGCCTTGTCGGCTGGCTTTTGTTGTATAGTCTTTCATTTTAGAGTGGTAGCTTGTACTATATGTATATAGTTTCTTTATTGTCTGGTCATCCCATGTTATGTAGGTTCATGCCATCATATTTTATTATTGGTTGTCCATGATCCATGTCTGCCATTTATATTGCTCTCGTCAGCCCTAAAAGATAATAAAGAAGGTTAGATAAAATGTACGTTGGTGCTCTGCAAGTATGGTCGGGTGCTAGTCATGGTCCTCCAGTTTGGGTCGTGACAATATGTCACCTCATAAATACTTTCTCCCACATTTATAAAATTCACAGTTCTCTTAGGTGACGGGGGTTTTGGTGGCTCTTGTCTATTTTTCATGTAGGCCTGTTTTCCTTTCTCACTAAATAACTCAGTGAGATAGCCCTTTTTTAATAGATGATCTACTTCACTCTGTAAAAATCGGCATTATGAGGTCTTACGCCCGTGATCATTATGAAATTCACACCAATTATCTGGATTGCGTTTGTTTGGATTTGAACGCATTCTCTTCGACTACTGTACCATATCTCCAATGCTTCGCAAAACAGCTACGAGCTCGAAGGTGGTAACATTGAAATTGTATCCACCAAATCTTGCCTTCAAACTTCCATCGTCATCAAATGGCTCATGCCTATTTCTATAATTTCTAAATCTTGAGAAATAACTGGATAACCTGCTTCTCGATTTTTTATCATATCATTGATTTTCCTGTTTCGTTCTTGAATCTTTTCCTACATGTCCCAGATATGGATCGTATCTATTCTTACCTGATCTCCTTTCGGTTTCAGACCTTCTGGATCTGCCCCTTTCATCATGGGAGTGTAGGAGTACGGTATCATCTTTAATTCTGAGTTTTGTGCTATACCTGTTATAAACATCATTCCAAGTAGTTGCAAGAAATTCATGAAGGGTTTCGTTAAGCTTTCTTGTGGCTTCTGAGGTTTTGTCATTCAAATTACTTGCAAAAGCTATTTCAGTCCAATTATATGGTACCCGAGGTAAAGTCATTCGTTCACGTTGAAACCTATCAACGAAGTCTCTGAGTAACTCCGTGACTAATTGTTTAATTTTGAAAATGTCCTCCATTCTTTTTTCAACCTTTTGTGCTCCTAAGTGCGCTTTTATAAAAGAATATGTAAGCTCAGCAAAAGAATTAATAGAATTTTCAGGTAAGAGAGAATACCAGGTTAACGCTCCCTTTGTGAGTGTTTCTCCAAATTTTTTGACCAATACGGACTCAATTTCCTGCTTGGTTAAATCATTCCCTTTAACGCCCATAGTAAATGTTGTCACATGATCACGAGGGTCTGTTGTACCGTCGTATTTTGAAATATCTGTTATTTTAAACTTCTTGGGAATAGGAAGAGGAGCTGCACTTGGTTTCTGGTGAGAATATTTATCCGCATCAATCCCTTAGATTATTGGAGGAACACCCGGTATTTGCTCCATCCGATCGCTTTGTTCCTTGAGTTGTGCCTGCAAGGTTAGTACCATAATTTGTAAATAAGAGTTAATTGCATTACATATATCCATTTCTCGTGGTCCAGTGGGGGATCCTCCGTTTGTGTCATCGAGACCAGAACGAGGATTCTCCAGTGTATTATTATTGGGGGAAGGAGTGAGTGGCGAAAAAGGCAACCGGCTGACTAAACCCTGAAGAGCTTGGTTAACTTATGCATCAATTATTCTCTAAATAACTTGTTCTGGCCCTTCAAAATGTTCTAACTGCTCTTGTTCGTCATCATGTCATACAGGTACAGAAGTACCCTCACGAGACTGGCGTGGAGAGGCTTGAGGGAAAGGAGCTATGTTAACATTGTTCAAGTCCCCTTGAGCTTGAGGTATCTGGTTTTCAACAACATTGTTGTTCTTGTTGTTCTTGTTGTTGGTGTTTGACACGATGTTAACAACAAGTAAGGTGTATAAGCTTAGAAATAATAGATTATCAGATTCCCGATAACGGAACCAATTTATTTAATCAAAATATGGAACTTCGATTAAAACTAGAAAATAAGAGAAATATCGGGTTACTGATAATCAAGAGACCAAAGAATGTAATAGGCTTTCAATAATTAGAATGAACATTAAAGAAAAGTTGTATTTCAATATAATTCCAATAGTTGATCGTGTCTACAAATGGTATAACTTCTTCCTTTTATAATTAATCCTAGGTAGAAGAATGAAACCTAGGCTTTAATGACATAATTATGAGTAATAAATGACATTGAATAGGTCGTTACACAATCATTCCTATTAAATGACAATTTCTTCAACGTATCAGGTATTTAATATTTGAATTTGGACTTCTTCCTGTCTTCGGGTCCCTGTTCTAAATGCTTTTTTATCTGTTGCCCTTGAATGTCTTGAATTGATACGGAACTCGTGTCTACTTACTTTTTCCCTTTTCTCATGTCTCATATCATTAACTTCGTATGTTTTTTGAATATTCAAGAGTCCACAGTCTTAAATGCCCTATTTAGATACGTGATTCGTATCTAAACTACTCCTCACGTCCTCTTTGAACTCCTCTTCTTATTTAAATATTATTTTGTGGACCTTTTGACCAATCCACATGTCATACCACGTTACTTTTAATAAAAATTCAATTTTTACCCAATACACTTCTATCTACTTAGTAGGATGACTTCTTTTAAGACTATAAAACAGAGGGTCCTTCCTAGAGTTTATTCAAATCATTATCCTATTTGATTAGTTATATCCAACACATATTTTCCTTCTGCTTAAGGCCATAGAAATATGGGTAGACACTTCAGAGGTGACAACACCGCTACTTAAATTGATAACTGAATTTGTGCTGTACAAATCCCAACGACTGAATTTTTAAATCTCATCTCCCAAGGGCATTCTTATTTTTTGAGAATTAAGCAAATTGATTGTTGCATATGATAGGGATATAGTATATATATATGCCTTAGATCCAGTATCATATTTGATGATTTAAATATATTTTGTGAAGGTTATTTGATATAAAATATATATATGGCATTTGATATTCTTTTATCATAGTTATTATTAATTATTTGATTAACTTGATATAGTCCTTGATTAAATTTTGAGATTTGACATTGTGATGGAGATCATAATAATGAGAGTCAAGTTTCTTAGTATAATTTAATCTAAATTTGTTCTTGTTCGTAGGATTATTAATTTGGACATTGGTAGTCTAGTAAGATCAATATTTATGTGATCGTCTTTATTTGATAAAGATTAGTTGATCTTATTAACTAATTCACATAGAAGATGATGCATATAAAGATATGATCATTGAATCGACGCATTGGATAATTCCTAATGGTTAGAATTACCATAAACTATCAATATGATATTATCTCGAAGAATGTGATGTAAGAATTTCCTATGACCTAAGATCGTCACAGTAATGACAAGTTATTTATTGTTTGTTTATATTGGACACATATGGCCCTTGAGCGATAATTGAAAGGATATTGGGTACGATTAAATACTTGTAGAATTAGTGATTGATCAAGATGGAATCTGTCAACTCTTGGAATGAGTTTAAGTTCCGTGTTGTCATGAATTATAAACGACCAAACTAAGACCTTGGCCAGGGCAATTTAATGAAAGAAGAAATGCGTTTCATAGGTCATTCAATGGTTGATTATATTTGACATTAACACATAGTTGGTCGCCTATTTGGATTTGACAGTTGAACTATATCCTAGGGTGATCTAGAGCTATAAGGACAGAACGAATTACTACATTATTCTACTACTGATTCTTGAGATAAATTGTATACTTCATTATTCTATTCGGTCGTTAAGGAGTGTTGCTAGACGCCACCCTTGATTAGTATATTAATGTGATCAATTTACTACTGGCTTAGTATTGAACCTATGAGGTCGCACACTAACGAGTGTTCTCGCCATTGCAAAAGGATTAATTACTTTATTATTTGATAATTAAATTAAGGAATTTAATTAGTCAAATAAATTAAGTTATTAGTCCAAATAAAATATTCTTATATTTTTTGCTAGCACATAAGATATATGTCATGAGCCAAAATCCCAACCAGGTCGCGATGTCGCCTCTCGTGAAGACAAGGCCAGCCAACAACCCAAAATGATCTTCTTAACAGCTATCAAATATAAACGAATAGAAAATATAGCTCCTTGGCATTAAAACCATTGATTTCGTCCCAATACAACGTCACGAGCATCTATTGAGTAAAGGCGCTTCTACTAGCCAACAATGTATAGATAAATACAAGATAAAAACTGGAATACAATGATGAAGTAAAGTGCCATGGACGTGTGACGACTCAAAGGGTCATCACTTATTTTATTAATCATTTCGAGCTTCCGAGGCCTCGAAAACCTCATTCTATGTTGCCTCGATTTACGTGCACAATCCGAGCATGTAGCCGGAAAGATTTTGTGATAGAAAATATGAATTCTATGAGAAATTTGGATAAAAATGATATTAATATTGATATGGTTGACTTCGGTCAACAGTTTTGGTAAACGGATCCGGACCCGAGATTGGATGGTCCCGAGAGGTCCGTAGGAAAATATGGGACTTAGACATGCGTCCGGAGTCGAATTCCTGAGGCCTAGAGCCAAAGTTATGAATTTTTCTATGAAATTGTTTTTGATGTAATTGTTAAAGGAAATGAATTAATTGACCTTGGTATCGGGCTCGTATTTTGGTTCCGACGCCCGGTACAAGTCTTAAATATTATATATGTGATTTCTGTAAAGTTTGGTGACATTCGGATGTCGTTTGAGATGTTTTGGACCTTGAGTTCCAAGTTAGAAAGTTTTGAGAACCAAAAGTATGAAAATCATGAATTTGAGGCTTGATTTGATGAAAACGATGTGATATTGGCGATGTGATCGCACGAACAAGTTCATAATGTGTTTTTGAGGTTGTGTACATGTTTGGTTTGAAGCCCGTGGGGCTCGGGTAAAGATTTGATAGGCCGTTGGATTAAATTCTGAAATTTTGCACTGCTGGTTTTTCACCCAGCTGTTGGCTTCGCAATTGCGAAGCATTTCTCGCAATTGTGAAGGGGGCAGATCAAGGCAGGGCTCGCAAATGCGAACCCTGATCGCAAATGCGAAGCCCCTCATGCCCAGCCTTGTTCGCAAATGCGAACAATTGTTCGCAAATGCGAACGTCCCCAGGGCCTGCCTATGTTCGCAAATGTGAACAACAGTTCGCAAATGCGAACGTTCCCTATACTGTCTGTGTTCGTAAATGCAAACCATTGTTCGCAAATGTGAACACTGCCCTATACTGCCTGTGTTCGCAAATGCGAACATTAGTTCGCAAATGCGAACACTCCCTTTTTCTGCCAGTGTTCGCAAATGCGAAAAAAAGTTCGCAAATGCGAACTTCCCAGCCTTAGCTTATTTTTCAAACTCCGGAAATTGGTCGGGGTTCGCAATTGCGAACCCATGTTCGCAAATGCGAACACAGAGACCTGTAAAACACGATTTTCAGTTCATTTCTTCACTTTTAACAAAACAAAAACACCCATTTGCGATTCTTCACGGATTCCTTCTTCATCAAAACAATTGTAAGTCACTTTTTACTTAATTCTTTCAATTCCTAACATCATTAAACATGTTTTTCAATAGAAATCAAAGGTTTTCATGGTAGAATTTCTTGTTTTTGTTAGAATATAGGGTTTTTTAATAAATTGGGAAATTGGACCTCGAATTAAGGTCTGATTTTGAAACAAATCATATACATGAACTCGTGGGGGGATGGGTAACCGGATTTTGGTCCTAACCCCGAGTTCCGACCATGTGGGCCCGGGGTTGAAATTCACTATTCCGGCAGAATGTTGTAAAAGTTGTATTTGGTCTTAAGAATTAGTTTGTTGAGTAGTATTGATGATATTAAATCAATTGTGTATAGATACGATTGGATTGGAGCCAAATTTGAAAGAAAAAGACATTTCCACGGATTGAATTATTCATAAACATTCGAGGTAAGTGTTTGTTCTATCCTAGCTTGAGGGAATAGGATTATGTGTTATGTGTTATGTGATCGAGTGCGGTGTATGGGCTGTGGTGACGAGCATCCATACACCGGCGTCTAGTATGACCGTGAGTCGTTGAAAATGCTTATTTTGAGATATATTTACAGATGAATTGTTCTCCCTTGTCGGGACTTGTTATGAAGATGATTATTGATTGCCCTTGTTGGGACGGTTTATGAATTACTGTTTCTTTCTTTGCCCTTAACCGTGATTGTTATTTGGGTGAGGAAGAGTGATAATGCACGAAGGGTGATGCCGTGCCATGTTTTATTATTTATGCACGAAGGTTAATGTCGTGCCATGTTTTATTGATTATGCACGAAGGATCATGTTGTGCCCTGTTATTGAACCATGTACGAAGGATCATGCCGTACTATGGATGCGAGGATGAGAGTAAAAGCACGAAGGGTGATGCCGTGTACTTTATTTGCTTATTTGGTGAGGATGAGAGTAAAAGCACGAAGGGTGATGCCGTGCAACTGCTTGCTATTCCTTGACTTGATATTACTTGTGTTTCCATTATAGTTTATTTTTTTCCTTGTGAATTTATTAACTGTTGTTAATTGTTGAATTCTTTGAGATATTCCGTATTGTGTTATTACCTGGTTATTTCTTATTATTCTGTAGTATACATATATATTGAATTGCACAGGTTTATGTGGGTGTCTGGTCCTAGGCTTGTCACTACTTCGCCGGAATAGGCCAGGCACTTACCAGCACATGGGGTCGGTTGTGCTGATACTACACTTCTGTGCGTTTTTGCACAGGTTCAGGTTACGATCAGGAGCAGCAACAGTAATTCGATTGTGTGGGAGTTGATCACGTTTGAGACCGAGGTAGCTTGCAGATGTCCGCAGGCCCGGCATCTCTCTCTTTATTTATGTTACTAGCCGTAGTCTCTTTGTTCCGAGACAAACAGAATTATGTTATATTTCTTTCAAACTCTTATGTGTAGTATTCAGTAGTAGTTCGTGAGTTGGTGACTCCACGTCTTGGGTAGAGGATTTCAGTATGATTTTCATCTTTTAATTAGTTATTTCTATTTCGATAAAGTATTCCGCATTTATTTAATTAAAATTGTGTTAAAAACAGGATAGTATGAATACAGTGGCTTGCCTAGCTACCACGAGTAGGCGCCATCACGATCCCGATGTTGGGGGAAAATCCGGGTCGTGACAAGTTGGTATCGGAGCTCTAGGTTACATAGGTCTCACCACTCACGAACAAGCTTAGTAGAGTTTGAGAGGTAGGTACGGAGACGTCTGTACTTGTCCTCCAGAGTCTATTGAGTTAGGAAAGAGTCTCTCATTTGTTCTTTCTTGTCGTGCGACTTGTTCCTCAATTACCGATTGAACTTCTATTCGGTCCTTTCGCAGATGGTGAGGACACGCGCTTCTTCGTCCGCTGACCAGCAGCCCGAGCCCCAGGCAGCTCCCGTGAGGGGCAGGGGCCAAGGCCGTATCAGAGGCCATGGTAGGGGTAGAGCTCAGCCCCAGGCAGCTACTCCGGAGGTGGAGCCTCATATTGAGATTGACGAGGAGGTTCCGGTTCCAGCAGCTCCAGTGGGCCCAGCTCAAGTCCCGGGAGAGGCTTTATTTACCCCGGATCTTCGGGATGCTTTGGTCGGAATAGCGGGATTTATGGACAGCATTGCCAGAGCGGGCTTATTATCGGTTGCACCAGCTGCTTCTCAGGCTGGAGGAGGGGCCCAGACTCCTCTTGCTCGTACTCCGGAGCCAGTAGCTCCTCAGCCTCAGGCACCAGTAATTCAGCCAGCTGTGGCCACTCAGTCAGGTACCACAGCTTATGCCGGCGATGGAGCGGCCATGACTTTCGATTCGTTATGGAGGCTTGATCGGTTCTCCAAGCTATTTACCACTACATTCAGTGGAACCACATCAGAGGATCCTCAGGACTTCTTATTCAGTTGCCATGAGATTCTCAAGACTATGGGGATCGTGGATACAAACGGAGTTGACTTCTGTACTTTCAGGCTTGCAGGATCCGCCAAGACTTGGTGGAGAGATTATTGCTTGACTCGACCGGCAGGGTCCCCAGCTTTATCATGGGATCAGTTTGCGGAACTATTTATAGAGAAATTTCTCCCTGCTACTCCGCGGGATGTACTTCGGAGGCAGCTTGAGCGCCTCCATCAGGGCACTATGACGGTTACACAGTATGAGACGAGATTTGTCGATTTGGCTCGTCATGCAGTGGTGATACTTCCCACGGAGCGGGAGAGGGTCCACAGGTTTATAGATGGGCTTAATTAGCCAATTAGACTCCAGATGGCTATGGGCGTGGGGAGTGACATATCATTTCAGGAGGCAGCAAATGCAGCACGCAGAGTTGAGATGGCTCTTGCTAGGGGAGGCGGTTATTCTTCAGATAAGAGGCCTCGTCATTCAGGCAGGTTTGGTGGTTCTTCCTCTGGTGGCAGAGAATCCTTTGATAGAGGCCAGTCCTCCGGGCCTTTTCATTCCGCCCTTCAGGCTTCACAGGGTGGACCAGGTGATCGTGGTGTTCGGGGGCATTATTCAGACCAGTCTCCTATTAATGCTCAGCCTCTTCAGAGTGTTCGTGGAGGCTATGCAGGTCGTCAGGGCCAGCAGCCCTATCAGTCCAAGAGTTGCTACGGTTGTGGTGACCCAGGTCATTTTATCAGGAATTGCCCTCTAGCAGCGGGCAACTCTCAGCAGCGAGGTCCTCGTCCTATGATTCAGGCCCCAGCTGACCCTCAGCCTGCCCAGCCAGCCAGAGGCGGGGGTAGAGATTATAGAGGTGGAGGTCGAGACCGTAGAGGTGGAGACCGTCCAGCCAGAGGTAGAGGTCAGCCAGTTGATGGTCGTCCTAGAGACGTAGCTCAGAGGGGAGGTGCAGATCCCCGATTCTATGCTTTACCAGCCAGGCCAGAGGCAGAGGCATCAGATGCCGTGATTATAGGTACTATTCTTGTGTGTGGCAGAGGTGCTTCAGTATTATTTGACCCTGGATCTACATATTCATATGTGTCTTCCTACTTTGCACCGCATTTCGCCGTGCCCAGCTATGCTCTGGATATTCCAGTTTATGTGGCTACACCAGTGGGTGACTCCATTGTAGTCGATCGGGTGCATCATTCATGCGTAGTTATATTAGGGGGTCTTGAGACTCGTGTTGATCTGTTGCTTTTGAATATGGTAGATTTTGATGTCATATTGGGGATGGACTAGTTGTCCCCATACCATGCTATTCTAGACTATCATGCTAAGACTGTGACCTTAGCCTTGCCAGAATCACCCCGATTAAAGTGGAAAGGTACCTCAAGCCACTCCGTTCGCACTGTTATTTCCTATGTTAAGGCTCGACGTATGGTCGAGAAGGGGTGTCTAGCTTATCTGGCTTATGTTCGTGATTCCAGTGCAGAAGTTCCTTCCATTGAGTCGGTCCCTATTGCACGGGAGTTTCCCGAGGTTTTTCCTTCAGACCTGCCGGGCATGCCACCCGACAGGGATATTGATTTCTGTATTGATTTGGCACCGGGCACTCAGCCCATCTCTATTCCACCCTATCGTATGGCCCCACCGGAGCTAAAAGAGTTAAAAGATCAGTTGTAGGGCCTTCTTAAGAAGGGCTTTATCAGGCCCAGTGTTTCCCCCTGGGGAGCACCTGCATTATTTGTAAAGAAGAAGGATGGCTCAATGCGGATGTGTATTGATTACCGGCAGTTAAACAAGGTGACTATCAAAAATAAATATCCACTTCCACGAATTGATGATTTATTTGACCAGTTTCAGGGTGCCAAGGTATTTTCAAAGATAGACTTGAGGTCAGGCTACCATCAGCTGAAGATCAGGGCGGCTGACATTCCTAAGACATCCTTTCGCTCTAGATATGGGCATTATAAGTTCTTGGTCATGTCCTTCGGGTTGACCAATGCCCCGACAGCATTCATGGAGTTGATGAATCGGGTATTCAGGCCTTACTTAGATCTGTTCGTGATAGTCTTTATAGATGACATCCTGGTGTATTCCCGCAGCCAGGAAGAGCACGAGTAGCACCTCAGAGTGGTTCTTCAGACTCTGAAAGATAACCAGTTATACGCCAAATTTTCTAAATGTGAGTTCTGGCTGAGTTCGGTAGCATTTCTGGGTCACATTGTATCAGTGGAAGGTATTCAGGTAGACCCAAAGAAGATTGAGGCAGTCCAGAATTGGCCTCAACCAGCTTCAATGACTGAGATCCGGAGTTTCTTGGGATTAGCAGAGTTACTACCGTCGATTTGTAGAGGGTTTTCTTCTATTGCGGCCCCGATGACTAGGTTGACCCGGAAGGGTGCCCAGTTCAGGTGGTCGGAGGAGTGTGAGGCGAGCTTTCAGGAAGCTCAAGACAACTTTGACCATCGCACCAGTGTTGATACTACCTACAGGTACATGGCCTTATACAGTTTATTGTGACGCATCTCGTACAGGGCTTGGAGCGGTATTGATGCAGGATGGTAAGGTTATCGCTTATGCTTCGAGGCAGTTAAAGATACATGAGAAGAATTATCCAGTTCATGATCTTGAGTTAGCAGCAGTGGTTCATGCCTTAAAGATCCGGAGGCATTATCTATATGGTGTGACATGTGAGGTGTACACTGATCACAAAAGCCTACAGTACTTGTTCAAGCAAAAGGAGTTGAATCTACGACAGCGGAGATGGTTAGAGTTGCTAAAAGACTATGATGTTACTATCTTATATCACCCAGGTAAGGCCAATGTGGTGGCCGATGCATTGAGTAGAAAGTATGCCGGCATGGGTAGTCTTGCATACATTCCGGTCAATCAGAGACCATTAGCTCTAGATGTCCAGGCCTTAGCCAACCGGTTCGTGAGATTAGACATTTCTGAGCCTAGCAGGGTGTTAGCCTGCACGGTCGCTCGTTCTTCTTTATTTGAGCGTATCCGTGAGAGGCAATTTGATGATCCTCATTTGCGTGAGTTGAGACATACAGTACAGCGGGGAGGTGCCACACAGGTAAGTTTAGATGATGATGACGGAGTAATGAGATTGCAGGGTCAAGTTTGTGTGCCTAATGTTGAGCGGATTCGAGAGTTGATCTTAGCGGAGGCCCACAGTTCGCGGTATTCTATTCACCCGAGCGCCGCGAAGATGTATCAGGATTTACGGCAGCACTATTGGCGGCGCAGAATGAAGAAAGATATCGTTGCGTATGTCGCTCGGTGTCTGAATTGTCAGCAGGTGAAATATGAGCACCAGAGACCTGGTGGTGTATTCCAGAGGATCGAAATTCCCGAGTGGAAATGGGAGCGGATCACTATGGACTTCGTTACTGGACTTCCTTTGACTCGGAGGAAATTTGATGCTATTTGGGTCATTGTTGATAGGTTGACCAAGTCAGCACACTTTATTCCAGTATCTCTCTCCTACTCGTCGGAGAGGTTAGCGGAGGTTTACATTAGGGAGATTGTTCGTCTCCATGGAGTGCCAGTATCTATTATCTCTGATCGGGGTACGCAGTTTACCTCGCGGTTCTGGAAAGCGGTCCAGCAGGAGTTAGGCACCCAGGTTCAGTTGAGTACGGCATTTCATCCTCGGACGGATGGCCAGTCCGAGAGGACTATTCAGATTCTTGAGGACATGCTTCGAGCCTGTGTTATTGATTTCGGAGGCTCGTGGGACCAGTTTCTGCCACAGGGGATCTGATTTCCTCCCATTGCATGTGAAGAAGCTACTGTAGTAGAGGATGCAACCACCTGAGCTAAGCTAGTGCATACTGATAAAATCTGGGCCAAAGTCTCTTGAAGACCCGGTATCTTAATAGAAACTGCCGGTGCATGAACCTGGGCTGGTGGGATGCCTGCAGCTGGAACCTGATCCTGAACCTGGGCCACCGGCGCTGGAATCTGACCCTGAGTCTAGTCAGCTGGTGGGTCAATAGGTGCTGGCACTGCTGCCCTACCTCTACCACGACCGCGGCCTCCAGGTGGCACTGGTGGTCATCCGCCACGTCCGCTAGCACAAGTTCTCGCCATCTGCGAGAGAATAGAATATGGAAAAATTTAGTTTCACGATGACACAAACCGCATGATATGAATCCAAGAAAATTGAAGGTTTTCCTAAAGTTTTATAGCCTCTCGATGGTAGATACAGACGTCTACGTACCGATCCGCGAAAGCCTACTAAACCGGCTCATGACTCGCGAGTCCTAGTAACCTAGGCTCTGATACCAACTTGTCACGACCCAAATCCGATCGTGATGGTGCCCAACACTAAAGCTAGGCCTGCCAGACCAACAATTGTTTTTCACAGATAAATATCAGTCCCAAATGGACAACTCAAGAAGAATATATGAGTAAAAGAACTCCAATAATAATAATAATAATATGAATAAATACTGAGAAGACCAAAAATGAACTAACATTCCCAAAGATCTAGGGTCACAAGTCTAGAGCCTCTAAACAAAACTGAATAGTAATAGAGAATACTGAATGAAATACTCAAATCTGAAACATATAATAATAACTAAATGGAATGAGAAGCTAGGTTCTGCGAACGTCGGCAACTGCCTCAGCAACTCGAAATAACTCTGTAGAAGCTGGAGTGCTCGTTTATTCCTCTTGTGTACCTGAATCTGCACACAAAGGTGCAGGGAGTAGGGGTGAGTACTAAGTACTCAGTGAGTAATAAATATATATTAATAGCTGAAAGCAAGAAATCCACAGAATACCACAGAGTAAAGCTAAACTACAGTCCGATTCCTTCTATGAACTAGCAACAATAGTATATTGCAATTATCACAGATAAAGATGAAATGCAATGCACATGACCGCTACGACGTGTAGCCCGATCCATTTAACATCAACGGCGCTCACTGGGGGTTTGTACAGACTCAGGAGGGGCTCCTACAGCCCAAGCGCAATAATACTGCGGCGTGTAGCCCGATCCTCATATCATCTGCTACGGTGTGCAGCCCAATCCATTCTCAGTCAACAACATGCATATAAGTCACACAACAGTTCAAATTATTTACTTCCAGGTTCCAGTTCATTAATTATGAAAATACTTTAATTTTTATTTAATTTTCTAAGAACAGGTGACTTAGCATTTCAACTTGGTGATTTTAAACCAGGACTGAGATCAGTTATTAAGCAAATAGAGCTATCACATATATAACTATCCCCTAGGGATACTACAGGTCGACACAAGGCCCCAAACATGGCTTGCAGCCCACAAATATATCAACACAATGTGTGCTTCAACCATATATATCATGTTATTCATCTTCGGGATGGACTAAGTCTCAATTCCCAGTCACAATCAATCCCGCACCTGCCACGGGATGCGAGCCACGCCCTACTAGCGTCACAATATGCTAAACCGGGGTTTTGAACCCTCAGGCTACCATTTACACCAACTACTCACCTCTAGCCGGCCGTGGACTCGTCCGCGATGCCTTTTCCCTTTGAATTTGCCGCCTCGTGCATCGAATCTAGTCAAACTATATCAATTATATCAAATACCGGTCAAAGAAACATAACCCAATTTAATTTACTCCAAATGCGCAATAATGCACCAAGTTGGTAAAACCCGGACCCTGGGCCCGCTTCTCGAAAGATTTCGAAATTCAAACCAACAGATTCCTCCTCTCGCAACGAGTCCGTGCATATAAAATTTATCAAAATCGGAGTTCGAATGGCCTTTCAAAAATCAAAATTTTGTTTTCATGATCTAGGCCCTAATTTTTCACAATTTCTACCCAAATTCATGAGTTTTGATGTTAATTCTACCATATAATCGTGTTTTTGAGTCAAGAAACTGACCTCCAATGTTTCCCCGATGACAACCTGTTACTTCTCATCCAAATGCTCTCCAAAATGTTCAGTTTTTATGATAAATAATGTTTAGTTCGCGGAGGTTTTGTTATTAAACCCTTCTGTCAGGCTTGTAATTAGCCTTATGCGATCGCAGCATCCTGCATGCGATTGCGATGCACAATTTTTCCCCAGGCCTTATTTTGCCTTACGCGATCGTAGGACCCTGCATGCGATAGCAGTGAACCCGGTCACCCTTCTACGCAATCGCAGGGCAACCGACGCGATCATAGTGTACTTAGTTCTCCTCCTATGCGATCGCAGTGTATGTTGCGCGATCGCGAAGAATAACTCCCCATGTCTATACAATCGCATGACTATTCACGCGATCGCATAGAGGAACTTTTGGCTGCCCATTTCCTCTTCTACGAGATCACAACCCTAGGCACGCGATCGCATAGAAGGAATTCTCTGGCAGTTTCTACTGCAAATGTTTTCTGCAATTTTCTAGATAAAAGCTCCCGTTGGGCATCCGAAATCATCCCGAGACCCCCGGGACCTCAACCAAAACCACAAATAAATCTCATTACCTCATTCAAACTTGCTCGTAACATAAAAACACCATTGTAAACATCAATATCACAATTTTCTCACGGATTCAAGCCTAAGTTTCTTTAAAACTTCTGAAACTAACATTCGATCCAACACCCGACCTAAACACCTCCGAATGAGATGAAATTTTGCACACATATCCAAACTCACCTAACGGAGTGTCACGACCCAAACCCCGGTCGTGATGGCGCCCAACACAATGCTAGGCAATCCCGACCATGTTATCCATTAACCCAGCCAATTATTAATTACACGTGATCAATTAAACTTAAATAGCATGTTTTCATATCAAAATGATAAACGTGGAAGTAGAAACATACAAAATACGGTCCCAACCAAAATCGTGGTGTCACAAGTCTGAGCCCCTACAGATGAAATATCCTATACAAACATGTCTAGGCAAAATGAAGACAACAAAATGATAAAGAAGGAGAAAACAGGTTCTGCAGACGTCGGTAGTTACCTAGTAGTCTCTGCAGAATAGAAATGAATGAGCAGCTGCGACAGCTCAACTGCTCTCTGGTACCTATGAATCTGCACAAAAGTGTAGGAGAGTGGGGTGAGTATATTTCAACTTAGTGAGAAACAATAATAAACAATAACTGGAAGTAAGAACACATGTACTATCACTAAACAGTTCTAAGGGCAACCTCACGGGTAAGTCATCTCTAGAGTGAATACCCCCATTCCCAGTCCACATCTATCTCACCAAGGTCCCACACTGACTTAGTCCTCACTCGTACTACTACGGCGTATAGCCAATCCAATGTATATATATGTATACATATGTCTATAATGCGGCGGCGCGTAGCCCGCTGCGATATATATATAGGTATATATATATGTATAAGTATAACGTTGTGGCGTGCAGCCCGCTCCAATACATATAATGCTGCGGCGTCCAGCCCGCTCCATTTAACGTCGACGGTGCTCACTGGGGGTGTATACAGACTACGGAGGGGCTCCCTCGGCCGAAGCGCTATTTTGCTGCGGCGGGCAGCCCGATCCACACATATATTACTGTGGCGCGCAGTCCGATCCAATGTAAATATATATATACTACTGCGGCGTGCAGCCCGATCCCATAATATACTCCAGCGCCCATTGAGAATGTGTGCAGACTCAGACTCCGAAGGGGCTCCTACAGCCCAAGCGCAATAATACTGCGGCGTGCAGTCTGTCCCACTTGTATATTACTGCGGCGTGCAGTCCGATCCACATATACATCACTGCGGCGTGCAATTCAATCCAACACATATAGTGCTGCCGCGTGCAGCCCGATCCAATATAGGTATGTATATATATATATATATATATAAAATACCTCATAATGGGTCCTCGACCCTATCCCAGCCAGTATAGACTTGGCCTTTCAGGCCCACTCAGCTAAATCAGGGAATTTCCACCATAGGTAGTCTCTCTTCACAGTTCACATCTGGTACAGGCTCATGATATGCTATACATCTATAAGTACGGCCGAGTGTATGTATCCAACATGATATACTATGTCTGAGTGTATGTATCCAGCATGATATAAGGGTCGCTTAGCTCTACTGGCTCCCCTAATACTCTACAGATCGCCACAAGGCCCCAAACATGGCTACTAGCCCAATTACACAGTTATAATCTGATTCACAGTCATAATACACAATACAATATCAGTCGGAAAGGACCAAGTCCAATACCCCAATCACAATGTCACCACTCCCGTCACATGACGCGTGTCTCATCTCGACATAGCAGTGTAAAGTGCAAGTACGTGGTTTCAAACCCTCAGTACATTATTTACTACCACCACTCACCTCGATCCGGTAGAAGTCCTAGCCCACATTGCACTTGCCTTGCAAATCAATCTCCTCGGATGCCAAATCTGCTCAAATACAATGAGAATTCATCAATATAGGCTAATTAGACGTAACCTATTCAAAATAACTCGATTTACACCAAAACTTATGAAGTTGTCAAAATCCGACTTTCGGTACGTTTCTCAAAAAATTATGAAACTCATATTTTCGGAATCCTCGTCTCTTCACGAGTCCGTACATACCAAGAACTCCCAATTCGGACCACAAATGGTCCTTCAAATCCCCATTTTAAGATATTTACTCAATGCCCTAATTTTCTTGATTTCTTACCCAAATTCAGAAAATTAATGGAAGATTCTTTGATAAAATCATGTATTTAACTCATAAAACATACCTCCAACGATTCCCCGTCGAAATACCTTCAATTCCCGTCCAAAAGCTCTCAAGAATGACCAAAAATGATGGAAAAGTGGGTTGATTTCGCGACTCAAATGTTATAAAAACATTCGCGGAGAACAAAATTTTTGGCCCAAATTTTACCTTTCGCGCGGTGAACAAATTCCGATTCCTCCGGATAGTCTTTTGTATAATGGTCATAACATTTTGTACACAACTCCAAATGATGAATGGTTTGATGTTCTGGAAACTAGACACATAGGGCCATAACTTTTATTTGTTGCTAATTTCCTAAATCTTTATACATTTCGAGATATAAGCTTCCCAATTTATACATGTGTATTATAGATCCTTCTCGGATACCCTATAGTTTAACGTCCATAACTTTTGGCACAAATGTTCAAATCAAGGTTTCTTTAGATTTCTGAAAACCAGACACGATGTGATACAACTTTCGTTTTTGAGTCACCTCATAATTCCTTGTAGATAAAAAGATATGTGTTTCCGAAGTAGGATCAATGCAACAGAAATTTTCCTTCTTCGTGATCGCGGAGCATTTCACGCGATCGCGATTCATTAATATTTTTCGCACATTTTACTTACCGCGATCGCGATCCATTGTCTGCGATCGCGTAGAACACTGCTACAGATATAAACGAGCAGTTAAAAATGGCCTAGAAATGGTCCGAAACCACCCCGAAACTCACCCGAGGCCCCCGGGACCTCAACCAAAAGCACCAACACGTCCTATAACCTTATTCGAACTTGTTCCAATCATCAAAACTCAATCGTTAACATCAAAATCGTCCGTTTTCAACAAATTCAAGCTTAAGTTTAAATTTAACTTCAAAAATTTACATTCAATCAAAAACCCGACCAAACAATATCCGAATGACGCAAATATTTGCAGGCATATCCAAAATCACCTAAGGGAGCTACTACAACTGTCGGAATTCCATTCCGACTCCCGGATCGAAATCTCACCTACCGTTCGGATTTTGCCAAAATTCAACCTTAGCCAATTCAAGCCTAAAACTACACCGGACCTCCAAATTCAAGTCCGATCACTCTCCTAAGCCACAAATGACCTCCTGGAGCTGACCGAATCATCAGAATTCGATTCCGAGCTCTCTAACTCACAAGTCAATGTCCGGTTGACTTTTCCCAACTATTCCTTATTCTAAGAGACTATTTGCCTCATTTCGAACCAAATTCAATCTGAATTGACTCAAACTCACCAAACATGCATATTGCAACATTGACAAGAATATAAGGGGGATAACGGGGTGATAACTCACATGATGACGGGCCGGGTCATCACATTCTCCCCAACTTAAGCAAACGCTCGTCCTCGAGCGGACCAAGAGGTTTACTAGAAGTAAACCAGCAGCTGAATGACCATACCAAGCATATATTCGGGGCGATCCCATGTCACCCTATCTCATATAAGTCCGGTACACGCTATAGCTGGAAATCTCACAGCCCACCCAAACCATAAACCACATTGCACTTTCCGAAATCACATACCAAATCCTAGTCTCATGCATATACTCAGGTTACACACAATCCAACTGTAATAGTCCATACTCGCCATTCCGGGTGGGATCACATGATGTATCAAACAACCCAATCGCTCGAGACGATGGCCTCGGATCTCAACAATTGCCCACGACAACCAAATACTAACTGAAAAAATCCCTTTCCATTAGCCGAATTCTTATTCCCATGCCTTCATATCCTACCCACGGCAGCCGAGACACGCGATATACCGAACCCATCTCTCACGTCAACCATTCATGAATCCATTTCCCTTTTTATCTGCTACCACAATAGATTTTTGAGCCGAACCTCGATATTACCTTTTGTAACAAGCTGAGATCAAATATGCTCGAACTCATTAATGACTCCAACGATCATTTCGATTATAACACACCACACTGGTGATGTGACACCTCAGCATCGGCCTAAGCCACAACGAGCACAACACATGCTCCAATAAGAAACGATCCGAACAGACTCGAATCATGACAGCTAACTCACACAAAAGAGCTATAATTCAAATTCCTCAATACCATCACAACACATAACTGAGACCTCGTCTCACATTATACAATTAGGGTACCTGAATCCTCCTCGAAAGGTCAATAACATCACGTGGCCTTGCCACAGCTCTTGATTCTATCCAAACACTATTACTCATGGAACACCTCAAGTCACCATGTTCAAAACGGTCAGCCACGCACATATTTAGGTCTGAACTCAAGCAATCAACCACACCTGCGGTGATACAGTTGATATACGCTATCAAATCCTGAAAACACACAACCGATGTGCTATTCCCCGAGCGGTAC
The DNA here is from genome assembly GCA_032618575.1 of Nicotiana noctiflora. NCBI lineage: Eukaryota > Viridiplantae > Streptophyta > Magnoliopsida > Solanales > Solanaceae > Nicotiana > Nicotiana noctiflora. The sequence continues at coordinate 23,987 of JASVEL010007744.1, forward strand.
CCAATACGGACTATTTCTCAGAAGCTAGGAAGTATTGTATACAAAGTAACATATAGGAAGCTATATTTTCCACATCACATTGTTGCGGCGCGCAACCCGTTCCAACAACATACCCGTGGCGGCGTGCCACCCAATCCAGATACCATACATGTGGCGGTGTGCCACCCGATCCTGATACCATACATGTGGTGGCGTGCCACCCAATCCTGATACCATACATGTGGCGGCGTGCCACCCGATCCTGATACCATACATGTGGCTGCGCGCAGCCCGCTGCAATATATATATAGGTATATATATATGTATAAGTATAACGCTGTGGAGTGCAGCCCGCTCCAATACATATAACGCTGCGGCATGCAGCCCGCTCCATTTAACGTCGACGGCGCTTACTGGGGGTGTATACAGACTTCGGAGGGGCTCTCTCGGCCCAAGCGCTATGATGCTGCGGCGGGCAACCCGATCCACACATATATTACTGCGGCGTGCAGTCCGATCCAATATATATATATATATATATATATATATATATATATATATATATATATATATATATATATATATATACTACGACGTGCAGCCCAATCCCATAATATACTCCCGCCGCCCACTGAGAATGTGTGCAGACTCAGACTCAGAAGGGGCTCTAACAGCCCAAGCGCAATAATACTGCGGCGTGCAGTCCGTCTCACTTGTATATTACTGCGGCGTGCAGTCTGATCCACATATACATCAATGTGGCGTGCAGTCCAATCCAACACATATAGTGTTGCGGCGTGCAGTATAGACTTGGCCTTTTAGGCCCACTCAGCTAAATCAGGGAATTTCCACCCTAGGTAGTCTCTCTTCACAGTTCACATCTAGTACAGGCTCATGATATGCTATACAGCTATAACAACTGCCGAGTGTATGTATCCAACATGATATACTATGGCTGAGTGTATGTATCCAGCATGATATAAGAGTCGCTTAGCTCTACTGGCTCCCTTAATACTCTACAGATCGGCACAAGGCCCCAAACATGGCAACTAGCCCAATTACACAGTTATAATCTCATTCACAGTCATAATACACAATACACTATCAGTCGGTAAGGACCAAGTCCAATCCCCCAATTACAATTTCACCACGCCCGTCACATAACGCCTGTCTCATCTCAACATAGCACTATAAATTGAAAGTATGGGGTTTCAAACCCTCAGTACATTATTTATTACCACCACTCACCTCGATCCGGTATAAGTCCTAGCCCGCTTTGTGCTTGCCTTGCAAATCAATCTCCTCGGATGCCAAATCTGCTCAAATACAATGAGAATTCACCAATATAGACTAATTAGACGTAACCTATTCGAAATAACTCGATTTACACCAAAACCCACAAAGTTGTCAAAATCTGACTTTTGGTAAGCTTCTCGAAAAATTATGAAACTCATATTTTCGGAATCCTCGTCTCTCCACAATTCCGTACATACCAAGAACTCCCAATTCGGACCACAAATGGTCCTTCAAATCCCTATTTTATGCTTTTTGCTCAAAGCCCTAATTTTCTTGATTTCTTACCCAAATTCAGAGAATTAATGGAAGATTCTTTGATAAAATCATGTATTTAACTCATAAAACTTACCTCCAATGATTCCCCGACGAAATATCTTCAATTCCCGTCCAAAAGCTCTCAAATATGACCCAAAATGGTGGAAAAGTGGGTTTATTTCGCGACTAAAATGCTTTAAAAATATTCTGCCCAGGCATATTACTCATCGCGATCGCGGGAATGGCTCCGCGATCGCGGAGAACAAAACTTTTGGCCCAAAATTTACCCTTCGCGATCGCGGTGAACAAATTCCGGTTCCTCCGAACAGGCTTCCGTATAATGATCATAACATTTTTGACACAACTCTAAATGATAAATGGTTTGATGTTCTAGAAACTAGACACATAGGGCTATAACTTTCATTTGTTGTTCATGTCCTAAATCTTTATACATTTCGAGATATAAGCTTCCTAATTTATATATGTGTATTAGAGATCCTTCTCGGACACCCTATAGTGTAACGTCCATAACCTTTGACACATATGTCTAAATCAAGATTTCTTTATCTTCCTGTAAACTAGACACGATGCTCTACAACTTTAAATTTTGTATCACCTCACAATTCCTTGTAGATAAAAAGACATGAGTTTCCGAATTAGGCTCAATGCAACAGAAATTTTCCTTCTTCGTGATCGCAGAGCATTTCACGCGATCGCAATTCATTAATATTTTTTGCACATTTTACTCACTGCGATCGCGACCCATTGTCTGCGATCGCGTAGAACACTTCTACAGACATAAACCAGCAGTTAAAAATGGCCTAGAAATGGTCTGAAACCACCCTGAAACTCACCCGAGGCCCCCCGGACCTCAACCAAAAGCACCAACATGTCCTATAACCTTATTCGAACTTGTTCCAATCATCAAAACTCTATCGTTAACATCAAAATCGTCCGTTTTCAACTAATTCAAGCTTAAGTGTAACTTTAACTTCAAAAATTCACATTCGATCAAAAACCCGACCAAACGATATCCGAATGACCTGAAAATTTGCAGGCATATCCAAAATCACCTAACGAAGCTATTGCAACTGTCAGAATTCCATTCCGACTCCCGGATCCAAATCTCACCTACTGATTCATGTCCAATCAATTATCGTAGTCAATACACTACTGGAAAACGGGCTTATGGCAACGCTTGTATAACCGTTGCCATAGACATATAAACCGTTGCCACTGATGTATGGCAACGAAACTGGCTCCGTCACATTTGGTCGCGTCGCAATAGCTCTATAGCAACGGTTTTTGCAACGGTTGCCAAAACCGTTGCTATATATTAAGATATGGCAACGGTTATTCCTCTTTCTAAAGCAACGAGTATCTCCATGAACTACAACGGTTTAAAACCGTTACCATATGATATTATGCAACGGTTATATAAGCTATTGCAACGATATTTTAAGATATTACAACGGTTTTTAAAGCTATAGCAACGGTATTGTTACAACTGCTACGGTTTCTTATGAAGTAGCGATAACTAGTGCAACAGTTTACAATACCTAATAGGACAGTTTACATAATCTATCGCGTCGGTTTGCGATAGCTATTGCAACGGTTTCTAAGGCCTGTTGCATCGGTAGGCTATTAAAATTATTGTATATCCCTAGTTGTAAATTAACATTTAGGTATATAATAAATTGAAATACACTACAATTTATATATTTCACAAAATAAAACTATTCATACCATTAATAATCCAAATCATCCAAAAAGCTAGTAATTAATATCCATAAAAGCAAAACGTGTTCTTGCTCAAGCGCATAGATATTACAATTCAATAGTCATAAGTTTCAAAATGTCTTATACCAAAAGCTTCCTACTAAATCAAGAGTTTATGCATAAATATGAAAATCATTTCAAGTGAGGTCTAATTCTTCATTGCTTTCATCTTCCTTTTCTTCATTTTCTCCACCTACAAAAAAAAAGATTAAGAAAGTCATTACCTTTTAAACCTTTGTTAACTTAGCATGACACCATTATAAGGAGCAGATAAAGAAGCCAAAGTAAATAGCAAATCAAAATCAAATAAACCAAACTTCTGAATGTTTGCATTCAACTTACCAATTTAGTGTATCTAGTAGCTTGATTTTTCCGGAAAAAGTCTCACTTAACCCATTGGTTTCTAGTTAGCTAAATATTCCTCCTTGATGTCATAGCTGGTAAGTAAAGAAGAATCATAAAAACTCAGCATCCCTGTCCTAAACATTCCGTACATATTACGAATCTAAACTATATAGATTTTTTTCCATAAGAACACCAGTCATGGAGCAACTTAATCCAGAAAATGCCATGCTCAGACAAGGATTTCTACAAAGAAGCACATGTTTAGGAGGCACTGTCCAAACCTATTTGAATTGCTGAATAATAATTTTTAAAATGAATTGGTGGTGTAAATATTAAATTATATGCCCAATGTAGATAATTAAGCAAGCATATTAAAATCTGGATGTATTCTTTGACATGTTTCATGTGTTAGTGTTACCCCTTTATTTCTCCCTTTATCTAGTTCTATGCTTATGATTTGAATAATATTTATCCTTGAATCATTAGAAAGGTAAGAGTGCTAGATCTTTAGTCAGAGTATTGTATTGTCTAATACCACTTTAATTGAGATACCTATTGCTGTGTTACCTTAATTGGAATTCCGACTTATTGCTCAAGTTAAAGTGGAAAATATCATATTTGTAAATAAAATGACTAATCTGTCAATTTTGCAGAACCCCAAAAAAATATGAGGAATTCAAACGGTTCACATTAGAGTGATCAGTTAAATCATTCTATCCTACCTTTAGAACCATCATTTCTACATATACAAACAAAACTTCAAACTGTTATGTGATAGCTTTCGCTAAAACAAAGGTAGTACAAGTAATTAGTTGATTCTTTTTCCCTTTGTTATAGCTTCTAAATGATTCAAAATGTCAGAATCTTCTTAAAATCTTGGCCTCCAACTCTATATAGCAGAGATTTCTACATAGATAGACTTCTCTGAACATTTTGAGATTTTAAAAAGCCAATCTAATACCAAACAGTTTCAATAATGTTGTCAATCATTATGTGAAAAAGTCATTGAACCAGTAGAAGAAAAACGAGAGACTTATGTCACTTTCTCCACTTCCCAATCAGTTGAGAAGAAAAACAAGAGACTGATTGTTCAGCAAAAATACAAGAGTAATGTTAACATATTTGGATTTACACTTACCTCGATTGTTGCTACCAGCGGATGGACGATTTATGAGTTGAATAGCAGCTTGTTGTGCATAGGATGCTTCTTCATGTGAACGCGCATGAAATGTGAACATATTAGGATCAAGACGTAATTCTGGGTTCAGACTTTGAAGTTGTGCAACAACGTTGATTGCAATTTCTTGTTTCATAGCATCCTTTTGTGCATTGAATTTTTCTTGCATTCTCACTTCCATTTCCTCTATTTTTCGTTGCATCATCTCATCAGTAGCACTTAAAGAGGGTCCAAAATCTTTCATTTTACCTTTTAAGACAGTTTTGGTAACCCCACGTCCATATAATCTTAAGCGACCCGGATGCTCAGGTCCCATCACGGATGCAAATGCATCAATTGATTGACTGCCTTCATCAGTTTCATGATTTGATTGAACTTTTTCCATTTCAGCCTAAAAATCAAATGAAAAAGAAGAGAGTTCAAGTAAATAAAACTAAGACAACAATAAAGAACAAACAAACTATCTCAACAAACTTTAAATTAGAAAATTCATACAATTTTACGAAGTGTATCTTCATATGAGTCCTTGTATACTCGATCTGGTTTTCTTTTTCTCGTAGCCACAAAGATGTCCTTATTTGTCACAATATCGGAAGTTTCCTTCTTCTTTTTCTAGTTACATAAAAGCTAGCATAAGTATCTTCCCAAGCAAGGTCAAAATATTCAGGAAAAATGAGAAATAAGAGAAAATATCAAACCTCGCGGATTATAGCAAAACTTGTTTTGCCAGCGGTGTGCGGACACCTCAACTTTTTCCGATTTTCAGTATTAGTTTCGGATGTTTTCTGTAAACAAATAAGTCAACTAAATCTATTTAATTGAAGAGCCAAAAATAAAAAACCTGAAAATAAATAGATAAGGACTCCTTCAAAAGCTAGAAAGCATATAAGTTATGTTTTGCTGAAATAGAGACAACTATTTCAACAATTCAAATAAGGCACTAGATTTTAAGGACAAGAAAGCTGGCCATGATTTATATCTTACCTGAGCCTTATCGGAGTTCCAATATTTAAGGAGATCCTTAAATTCAGATTCTGGAATATTTTTAGGCCTTTTTGCCATTCGAAGTTCATCATTTTCATAGGCCTTATAGTGATCTTTCTTCAACTGACTTTTATACCTTCTCCAAGCATTTTCAATTGTTTCAAGTACCCAACCTTTTCCACCATCAGGAATATCATATTTCTTCTACAATTTGGTACAATTAGCTTGCTGAAATAATATAAAATATCTTCAACTAAAAATTGGGACATTGAGAACTTCAAACCTTGGTATATATCCACATATCCTCTTTTGTGTTCAATTTTCTCCAATCAAATACATTAAGAGGACAAAAGGTTGAATTCCTTGCCAATGTGCCGAGGAAGCTACCCAACACTTTTACGGTTTCATCATTAGGACCAATAGGTTGGTCATTCTCATTTAGAACAACTGGTTTCCGCTCCTTCCGCCCATGTACACTTAGCATATGTGTTTTTCCTCTTTTTTTCTTTTGGACGGGAGGGCCTGCAATAACACGAACTAAATATAATCACCAAATTATTACTGGTAGAAGGTAAATAGGAATAATGTTACAATCTGTACATTGTTTAAAAGCTCTCTCTTCATCTAGATCCAAAGACTGCATATTTATATATCTAGTTATCCCATAGCCGCAGTAATTCAATCAGTTCCAGTTTTACAAAACAATCAGAAACTGAGCACACACTCGAAACCTTCAAATTATGATAAAAAATAATGGCAAACAGCTATCTAATGCATATTGTGTTAAATATGCTACGCCTTCAATCCAAAACATTAAATGGTAGAGTACAGATAAGCCACATAAATAGAATCAGTAGAAATAATATGCATTTGGGCCTGAATAAGAAAAGAATTTATAAAATCATAATTGCTCAATAGCTTGCATGACTGCAGAACCAACAGAAGCATGGAAAACATATAAATTTTCATGCATTGTCCCTTGATGGCATTGCCTCTAAGGAATTATAAACTTACTGGAGTATATCCAACGACAACAATGTTCACTCACTGAAGTAGCTTGTATATGTGCATATTTTTTCAATTGAAGATCTTGGTTGATCTTAATTTGTCCAGTTTCCATAATGAACAAAGATGACTTAATATATTGATTGAAATCTATATATTCTTACCCCGTTCGTCGGATTGTTCATTTACTTCATGAGTGGTAGAATCCTGTGGAACTTGTTGCATTTGTTCCTGTACTGACTGTGATGCACTAGTGGTGGAATTCAGTAGCAGTTGTTGTACTTGTTGTTGTACTGCTTGTGATGAAGGAGTGGTGGAATTTAGTAACACTTGTTGCACTTGTTTCTGCACTGGAGATTCTAATACTGGACGTTGTTGTTCTTCAATAAAATTCAGCTGATGCCTTACATTAGGCCTTAATGCTTGAACAGTTCTTTTTCTTGTCATCGTCGAAACCTTTTGGTGTAGCAAAGATGCAAGTGATCCAGCCGGAACATAGTCTAAATTTTTACCTTTTTTTATTCTTCTTGAACACCCTTCTTGGTTCATGACTATTCAGATCTGTCCATTTCAAAAAATAAAATAAAAAGTAGGTCAGCATAAGCCAAAATAGCTGAAACCAGGAGAAAACTAGTGAAACAATAACACAAAAGCTCACTGGAATGCTCTCCTTAAGCCACAAATTTCTTTTGGCACATAACCACATAGAAAAGCATGAAGGTAACAAAATTATTATGGAAAACATGAGGCTTAATATTTGGACAATTAGTAAATAGAGTAGAACCAAAAGAAGAAAGGTACACTCGGATAATTAGGGCTCCCACAGAAGCTGGATAAAGTTCCTTTACAACTCACATAAAAGAACAAATATGGTATCCACAAACTCTATAACAATAAAACCAGAGAAATCACAGGAAAGTTCATTAGGTCAGTAGGCTAAAAACCAAAAAACTGCAATAAAACTATGAAAAATGGCATTATCACTCAAAAAATTAAACAACGATGAGCATATATTAAAAGAAGTTCAGAGTTTACTTCTTAATCATCTTCCTCCATCCAATCCCAATCAGTATCATCAAACTCATCATCCTCTTCTGATGTTTCTATAGTTATATCTTGTGAATGTTGTGCATTAGAAGGAATACCAACAACATCAATGGGTATATCATCTCTGGACCATCTAATATCAAGATCAAGTAATCTACTAGATGAACCAACATCATCATTAGGCTCCCTCCAAAATGTTTCTCCAATATTGGGACAATTCTCCTCCTCCAAATCATACAAATCAACAGGGACTTTATTTCTTGCATAATAAACTTCTTTCTCAACTGGATCTTCCACATAAAAAACTTGATGAACTTGCGATGCCAACACAAAAGGGTCATCTATACTGCATAATCTATTGAAGTACACCCGCGTTAATCCATATTCATCAACTTCATTATGAAACCAATCACATCTAAATAGTACAACACTAAAACAACCCCAATAATCAATCTCAATGATATCTTGAATAACTCCATAATAGATAACCTCTCCATCAATAGGATTTTTGTCCCTAGCACTAGCAAAACTATCAGTCGTTGCTGATAAAGTCACTCCACTATTTTGAGTCTTGACCGGGGCATCCCGGGTTTTTGTATGAAATCGGTATCCATTAATAAAATATGCAGTATATCTCTTGGCCACCATATTAGGCCCTTTAGGTAGCCATCGTACATGATCGGCCACTTCAACATTTTTGACTTTCTCTTTGAACCAGTTGTTGAATTCCCGACTATGATTCCTTGCTCTTACCCATGCATTTGATCTAATATGACTACCCATTAAATTCTTATGTTCTCTGCAATCATGAATATTTTAAATTCAATCATCACGCCTTATAAATGTAGAGTAAAGTATCTTATCATAAAAACAAATAAAGTTTAAAATACAAGTAACTGAAACATAATTTATCTTACTTGATAAAGTTTTCCACTTGTTCATCATCAGTATTAAACAAAGCATACCGATGTGCTTCATAGTGTAACTGTGAATCCATGAGAAAATTCTTGCTCTTTTTCTTCTCAGCTCCAATTGGATGGCCTATCGTAGGGAATATAGGTGACAAATTTTGAAGGCACTCATCATCTCCAGTTTGGTACCTACTAAATCTTGTCTTCACGCCATCATGTAGGTATCTCGAACAAAAAGTCAAGCACTCTTCAGCCAAAAATCCCTCTGCTATTGATGCTTCTGGACAAGATTTGTTACGCACAAACCCCTTCAACTTGCATAGGTCTCTCTCAATGGAATACATCCAACGAAGATGAGCTGGACCACCAAACTTAATTTCATTCACCAAATGAATAGGTAAATGTGTCATTATATCAAAAAATGTTGGAAGAAATATCTTCTCAAGGTCACATGTTATTTCAATAATTTCAGATTGCATTTTTTCAAGATCAGTTCGTCTTATAACCTTACTACATATGGCTCTAAAGAAATTTCCCAACCTAATCAATGTCAATGAAATATTCTTGGGCAGCACATTTCTAACGGCAACTTGAAGCAAGTAATGCATTATAAAATGAGCATCGTGGCTCTTATACGTTGATATTTTCATCTCCTTCACTTGCACACGCTTTGATATATTGGACGCACACCCTTTTGGTAATTTGGCATTTTTTATGACGGTGCAAAACAACATTTTTTGTTCTGGACTCATGAAGACACAAGATTTAGCCAAACTTACAGTTCCATCACTATTTTCTTTCGGTTGTAGCTCCTTCCTTATCCCCATTTCATATAAGTCATAGCGAGAAACTACATGATCCTTTGACTTTTTATCTATATCCAATAAAGTCCCAAGCAAACTATCACATATGTTCTTCTCAATGTGCATCACATCAAGATTGTGCCTCAATTTATTATGTGCCCAATATGGCAATTCAAAAAAAATTGATCTTTTTTTCCATGGACCTTTATTATCTCGAGGCCTTTTTTTTTTGCCCTTTCCAAATACATGGTTGAAACCACAAAGCTCTTCAAACACTTTTACACCTGACAAAGGAGTAGGTGCAGGTCTATGCTCCTCCTTACCATTAAATGACTTCTTATCTTTTCGTAATGGATGATCAGAGGGCAAAAATCTCCGATGACCCAAGTAACACATCTTATGACTATGTTTGAGATATTGAGAGCATGTGTCATAGTTACAAGTAGGGCATGCCAATTTTCCTTTTGTGCTCCATCCCGAAAGCATTGCTAGTGCTGGAAAATCACTAATTGTCCATAATAAAGCTGCACGCATTCGGAATGTTTGGTTGGTTTCAGCATCATATGTTTCTACCCCAGTTTCCCATAGCTCCTTCAATTCTGCAATTAGTGGTTGTAGGTACACATCTATATCATTTCCTGGAGATGATGGACCAGGAATAATCATTGACAACATAATATACTCCGGTTTCATGCAAATCCATGGTGATAAATTATAGTTCATTAACAAAATAGGCCACGTGCTGTGAGAAATGCTCATGGTTCGAAATGGATTAAAACCGTCACTTGAAAGACCCAACCTAACATTGCGAGGATCACTAGAGAAGTCGGGGTGCAAGGAATCAAAGTCCTTCTAAGCTTCCCCATCAGCAGGATGTCTTATATTCCCATCATTGGGTCGTTCAGTAGCATGCCACCTCATTGCAATAGCTGTTTCAGGACACATAAATATCCTCTGAAGCCTAGGCTTTAAGGGAAAGTACCTTAAAACCTTTATAGGAATTTTAGGGCTTTTACTAGTTGAGGCATCACCAACCATCTTCCATCTTGAAGACCCACACACAGAGCAATTTTCAGCCTTCTCATTGTCATTCCAAAATAACATACAATCATTAGGGCATGCATGTATTTTTTCATAATTAAGACCCAAATCTTTTATCATATTTTTAGCCTTGTTGAAAGACTCTGGTATCTGAGCAAAAGGAAATGCCTCCTTTATCAACTCTAATATGTCTGAAAAAGCCACATTACTCAATCCATGTAGGGATTTAATGAGGTACAATCGAATGGTAAAACTCAGTTTAGTGAAATTTTTACACCCCGGATATAATTCTTGTTTTCCTTCCTCCACTAACTTAAAAAATCTTTTTGCATCTTCAGAGAGTCCCTCTCGCACTCCTTCACGCTCTGGCTCACCCTCTACGTCTCTAAATGTATCATGAAGTAGTCCATCAATATCATCGTGCATGTTAGAATTTTCATCTTCATTACTTAGATGAGATTTATTTCTTGAAGAAAACCCTTCCCCGTGAAAAACCCATTTGGTATAACCATCAACAAACCCATTAACAATCAAATGATCCTCCACAATATTTCTATAATGCCAATAGCGATTAGTGCACTTTTTGCAAGGGCATAATATTTCATTTCCTTGAGCAGCTCGTTCAAATGCCATATCAAGAAAATCATTCACTCCACGAATATACTCATCCGTCCATCTTAGGAGATTCATCCAACTTTTATCTATAATATCCATGGAATGCCTATATTACACAAGCAAATCACCAAAATTAACATTAATATTAATACTAAGATAAGAAATAGGAGAAGATCAATAATATTGTCACGACCCCAAATCCGGTCGTGATGGCGCCCAGCACATTGCTAAGCCAGCCTGACCAATCAATTTTAACAACAGAGCTAGAAGCTCTCTTCAACCCATTTAAGCATTTCAAAATATGAAACAATAGCGATACCAATAACGAAAACGGGAAACCAAGTCCCATAACACATCAACTCCCATAGACCAAGGGTCAAGAGTCATGAGCCTCTACTGAACATGAGTGTATAAAGGTTTACAAGATACCAAGTGCGGAAAAAAATGTCAATACAAAATCAAAAGACAGTAGGAAGGAATATCGGGTCCTGCGGACTCTGCAGCTACCTCAAATATCCACAAACGTCGCCTCGCACAGCTACTGGATCACTGCTGAGAGGTACCTGGATCTGCACACAAGGTGCAGGGAGTAAAATGAGTACTGCCAGACTCAGTGGTAATAAACAAGGGTAAGACAGCGCAGATAAGAAATCCGCAATAAAGCACTATGTAAAGCTATAATCGGCTACCCTGTCATAGAATCAATCTTCACTGTACCTGTTCCAACAAATACCAATAAATAGCATAACAGCTAGCAGATGTAGCTAAATGCAATGCAATTCATGATATGAACGCTACGGCGCGTAGCCCGACTCCAATTTTGGGTACCCGTGCTCACTGTGGGGGTTCAGACTCCGGAGGGGCTCCTACAGCCCAAGCACATCTCATAGAGATATCACCGCGGCGTGCAGTCCGATCCAACATATATCTTGCTGCGGCGTGCAGCCCGATCCACTACTAGTCAGCTAATATGCAGATACAGCCTCGCATGCTCAAAAGTAGTTTTTTGAAAACTCTTTTATCATTTTTCAGTTGGAAAACAGTAATATCAAGTTCCAGAGATTGGAAATAGCATGATAACATAAATAGCTACGGACTGGTAGTAACTAACATGTCAATATGATTAGACAATGATAACGATCCTCGCGGGATCCAATAACTGGCTCACGGCCCACATGTATACTCAACCGCCCAAGAAGGGGGTTCCTCGGCTCAAGAGTGGCCAATATCACAATATATAGTATGCAACCATCCGAGAAGGAGGTTCAACGGCTCAAGAATAGCCAATTATCATAACACAGTGCCAACAAGTCGGACTAAGCCATAGTCCCCAATCACAATCGACCCCGCACTCACAAGAGAGTACGTGTCTCGCCGCTATACAACGTCACAAAGTGGTACACCGGGGTTTCGAACCCGCTGGTCATCACCCACATATATTACTCACCTCAATACAGCACGACGACTATTCCGCAATGCCCTTGCCACGAGAATCAAGCTCCGTACGCGTAGAATCTGATCAAATACAGTAAAAATACAACAATTTAGGCCAATGGGACGACACCCAATCAATACAACTCAATTTACATCAAAATTCCCAAAGTTGTCAAAACCCGAGCCCCGGGCCCACATTCCGAAAATTTACGAAATTCACATTTCTGGAACCCTCGTCTCAGTACGAGTCTAAGCATATCAATTTTACCAAAATCGGACTCCATTTGCCTACTCAAATCCTAGTTTTTCTTCAATTTAGGCTTAGGGCTCAAACCCACATTTAATCTTCCATTTACAGGGAATTAACCAAGTATTTCATGTTAAAATGATGTAATTAAGCCACAAAACTTACCTCCGACGAATCTCCGATGAAATCCCAGCAATCTCCCGTGATTTCTTCTCTCTAGGGCTCAAAATTATGTTTTGGGGTGTGAAACCCGTGAGCCCTCTGTTCTGTGATATAAATTCACTGCCAGAGCAATTTGCTCTACGCGATCGCGATCTTCCTCACGCGATCGCGATGTTCAAATTCACGGCCTCACGCGATCGCGACTTCCTTCACGCGATCGCGAAGCACAGTCACCCTGCCTCACGCGATCGCATCCTTCACTCCTGCGATCGCGTAGCATATTTCTCCTGGACCCATTTCTTCTTCTACGCGATCGCGTATATTGGCCTGCGATCGCGATCAACACCCGATCAATTCTACGCGATCGCGACTCTTACCCTGCGATCGCGATGCCTTATCTCCCCACTCTACGCGATCGCATCCCCATCCCCGCGATCGCGGAGAGCAATTGTCTGCTGAGGTTATGACAGCAACCAGATTTTTCTCTTTTCTTTCAACAATGGTCCGTTTGGACCCCCGAATTCATCCCGAGACTCCCGGGACCCCAACGAAAACCACCAACATACTCCAAAACATGATACGAACTTATTCCAACCATAAAAACACCATACTAAACATCAAAATCACCAATTACACACGGATTCAAGCCTAAATTTCTTAAAACTTTCCGATTTACACATTCGATCAAAAACCCGACCAAACGATGTCCGAATGACCTGAAATTTTGCAGGCACATCCAAAATCACCTGACGGAACTACAGAAATTGTCGGAATTCCATTCCGACCCCCGGATCAAAATATCACCTACCATCCGGTTATCGCCAAAAATTCAACATTCGCCAATTCAAGCTTAAAACTACACCGGACCTCCGAATTCAATTCCGATCGCTCCCCTAAGTCACAAATCACCTCCCGGAACTATCCGAATCATCATAATCCGATTCCGAGCACTCTAACTCAATAGTCAACTCTTGGTTGACTTTTCATATTCAAGCTTTCTTCAAACATGCTATTTGTTTCATTTTCAATCCAAATCACTCCTAATTCACCCGATATACTCTAATACTGTTTTAAAAGCATAATATATGCAAATGCAAGGTAACAGGGTGATAATTCCCGTAACGACGGGCCGGGTCGTTACATTCTCCCCAACTTAAACAAACGCTCGTCCGCGAGCGGGTTAAGAAACATACCTGGAGCATCAAATAAGTGTGGATATCTGCTCCGCATTTCCTGCTCGGTCTCCCAAGTTGCTTCCTCTACAGAACGACCTCTCCACTGCACTTTCACTGAAGCTATATCCTTGGATCTCAGCTTACGAACCTGTCGACCCAAAATGGCTACTGGTTCCACATCATAAGTCAAATCCTCATCTAGCTGTATCGTGCTGAAGTCCAACACATGAGACGGGTCTCCGACATACTTCCGGAGCATAGATACATGGAACACCGGGTGAACTCCCGACAAACGGGGTGGCAAAGCAAGCATATAAGCCACCTCCCCAACTTTCCTAAGTACCTCAAAAGGTCCAATGAACCTTGGGCTCAATTTTCCTTTCTTTCCAAATCTCATAACACCCTTCATAGGCGAAACTTTCAACAACACCTTTTCACCTACTGAATAAGATACATCTCGGACCTTCCGATCTGCATAACTCTTCTGACGCGACTGAGCTGTGCGAAGTCTCTCCTGAATCACCTTCACCTTATCTAAGGCATCTTGGACTAACTCTGTCCCTAACAACCTAGCCTCGCCGGGCTCGAACCAACCAACCGGAGACCTACACCGCCTCCCATATAAAGCTTCATACGGCGCCATCTGAATGCTGGACTGATAGCTATTATTGTAAGCAAACTCCGCCAAAGGCAAATAATCAGCCCATGAACCACCAAAATCAATGACACAAGCACGCAACATGTCCTCCAATATCCGAATAGTACGCTCAGACTGCCCATCCGTCTGTGGATGAAATGCTGTGCTCAACTCTACCTGTGACCCCAACTCTCGCTGAAATGTCCTCCAGAACTGAGATGTGAACTGGGTACCTCTGTCCGATATAATGGAAATAGGAACTCCATGCAATCTCACTATCTCACGGATGAATATCTCTGCCAACCGCTCTGAGGTATAGGTAGTACACACTGGGATGAAATGAGCTGACTTAGTCAGTCTATCCACAATCACCCAAACTGAATCAAACTTCCTCGCCGTCCGAGGGAGTCCACTAACAAAGTCCATAGTTATTCTTTCCCACTTCCACTCCGGAATATCAATACGCTGGAATACACCACCAGGTCTCTGATGCTCATACTTGACCTGCTGACAGTTTAGACACCGAGCCACATGGCTCACAATATCTTTCTTCATTTTTCTCCACCAGTAATGCTGCTTCAAATCCTGATACATCTTCGCGGCTCCTGGATGGATAGAATACCGCGAGCTGTGGGCCTCCTCCAATATCAATTCACGAAGGCCGTCAACATTAGGCACGCATATCCGGCCCTGCATCCGCAATACACCATCACTATCAATAGTGACATCTCTAGCATCATCATGTTGAACTCTGTCCTTAAGGACAAGTAAGTGTGGATCATCATACCGGCGCTCTCGAATACGATCATATAAAGAAGAACGAGCTACTACACAAGCCATCACCCGACTGGGCTCAGAAATATCCAGCCTTACCATCTGATTAGCTAACGCCTGAACATCAACTGCTAGGGGTCTCTCCCCAACTGGGATATACGCCAAACTGCCCATACTAATAGCCTTCCGGCTCAATGCATCAGCCACTACATTGGCTTTTCCGGGATGATATAAAATAGTAATATCATAGTCTTTAAGCAACTCAAGCCATCTCCGCTGCCTCAAATTTAGATCTTTCTGCTTAAACAAATGCTGAAGGCTACGGTGGTCTGTATATACATCACAAGATACACCATATAGATAATGCCTCCAAATCTTCAAGGCATGAACAATAGCAGCTAATTCCAAATCGTGAACAGGGTAGTTTTTCTCGTGGGGCTTCAACTGACGAGAAGCATAAGCAATGACCCTACCCTCCTGCATCAACACACAACCAATGCCCACTCCCGAGGCATCACAATATACAGTATAAGAACCTGAAGCTGACGGTAATATCAAGACCGGTGCCGTGGTCAATGCTGTCTTGAGCTTTCCGAAAGCTCTCCTCGCACTCCTCGGACCATAAGAAAGGAACACCCTTCCGAGTCAATCTAGTCAGGGTGAAGCAATAGAAGAGAATCCCCGAACGAATCGGCGATAATACCCCGCCAATCCCGTAAAGCTACGGATCTCGAGAATCGAGGTCGGTCTCGGGCCAACCTCGCACCGCCTCGACCTTCCTCGGATCTACCCGAATACCATCACAGGACACCACGTGCCCTAAGAATGCCACGGACGCAAGCCAGAACTCATATTTGGAGAACTTGGCATACAGCTTCTCCTCTCTCAATCTCTGCAATACAACACTCAAGTGCCGAGCATGCTCCTCCTGGCTACGAGAGTAGACAAGTATGTCATCAATGAATACGATCACAAATGAATCAAGATACGGCCTGAACACACTGTTCATCAGATGCATAAATGCTGCTGGGGCGTTGGTCAGCCCAAAAGACATCACAAGGAACTCATAGTGACCATATCTGGTCCGGAATGCAGTCTTCATAATGTCAGACTCTCTAATCTTCAGCTGATGGTAGCCTGAACGAAGATCAATCTTCGAGAACACCCTAGCTCCCTGGAGCTGATCAAACAAATCATCAATACGAGGCAGAGGATACTTATTCTTCACCGTTGCTTTGTTTAGCTGCCTATAGTCAATACACATCCTCATAGATCCGTCCTTCTTCTTAACAAACAGGACTGGTGCACCCCACGGCGACACACTCGGCCGAATAAACCCCTTATCTAGGAGTTCCTGGAGCTGCTCCTTCAATTCCTTCAACTCAGCTGGTGCCATCCGATACGGAGGAATAGAAATAGGCTGAGTGCCCGGCACCAAGTCAATGCCAAAATCAATATCCCTGTCCGGCGGCATGCCCGGCAGGTCTGAGGGAAACACATCTGGAAAATCCCTCACAACAGGTACAGAATCAATGCTAGGAGACTCAGCTCCCACATCTCTCACAAAAGCTAAGTACGATAAACACCCTTTTTCAACCATCTTCTGAGCTTTTAGGAACGAAATAACACGGCTAGGGACGAAATCGGTCGAACCCCGCCACTCAATCTGAGAAATACCAGGAATGGCCAACGTAACTGTCTTAGCATGACAGTCCAATATAGCATGGTACGGAGACAACCAGCCCATACCCAATATAACATCAAAGTCCACCATGCCCAACAATAACAAATCTGCCTGGGTCTCCAGACCCCCAATAGATATAACACAGGATCTATAGACATGATCCACAACAATCGTATCACCCACGGGGGTGGATACATGAACAAGTAAATCAAGAATACCACGAGTCGCACCCAAATGATGTGCAAAATAAGAGGACACGTAAGAATATGTGGACCCCGGATCAAATAGAACGGAGGCATCTCTGTGACAGACATAAATGATACCCGTAATCACAAGCATCGGAGGCAACCGCATCACGCCCGTCGTGAAGTGCATAGAACCGTGCTTGACCTCCACCAGATCTCTCCTCGCCCCCGGGGCGACCACGAGAAGACCGACCTCCACCTCTACTAGACCGAGATGGTGCCGAAGAGGAGGGCTGATCCCTCTGCTGAGTCCCGCCCCTACGTAGTCGAGGGCAATGTCTCCTCACGTGGCCAAACTCACCACATTCATAACATGCACCCGGTGCCGGAGAAGGGTACCGCACTCTGGGCCGGGAGGGCACCAAGCGATGACTGACCCTGCTGAAACCCCTGTCGACCACGACCATAAGAACCTCCGCTCTGCTCTGGGCGGCCTGAATGAGAAGGTCTAGATGAGCGACCTCTGCTCTGCTGGGAATGCCCTCTAGATGGAGCACCACTAAAACTGCCAGAACCACGAGGCCTCTTGGCCTCCCGCTCCTCTCTCTCTCGGCGACGATCCGCCTCAATGGAGCGTGCCATATCAACAACCTGCTCAAACGATGATGACAAAACTCTCTCTCTGGTCATAAGAATGCGGATAGAGTAATTGAGGCCATCAATGAACCTCCTGATCCTCTCCCTATCATTAGGGATCATCCATGTGGCATGCCTAGCCAACCGTGTGAATCCGAGCTCATACTGGGTCACAGACATGTCGCCCTGAACCAACCACTCGAACTAGCAACGTAGCTCCTCGCGACGAGACTGTGGTACATATTTCTCTAGAAAGAGAGTAGAGAACTGCTGCCATGTGAGAGGTGCTGCTCTTGCAGGCCTACGCCTCTCAAACTCCTCCCACCAATCAAATGCGGGACCAGTGAACTGAAATGTAGTAAATGAAACTCCGCTGGACTCAAGAATACCAGCCGTACGCAGCATCTTCCGACATTTATCCAAGAAACCCTGGGCATCCTCGCCCTCAACGCCACTGAAATGGGGTGGCTGAAGTCTACCAAACCTCTCAAGACGACGCTGCTCGTCCTCGGGCATAACCTGAACCATATGCTCTGGAGCTGGAGCTGGTGCAACTGGAGGAATAACCGGTGCAACCACCTGAGCGGGGACAGCCTCTGGCATCTGAAGTCCCTGAACAACCGGATCAGGTGTGCGAGCTGCAGGGGTCTGCTGACCACCCCCTGACTGAGATGTCGCTACAGTAGCGGTAGCTGAAACTACCTGAGCCAAACCAGAACACACTGATAATATCTGGGCAAGAGTCTCCCGAAGACCAGGAATAGCAATAGATATAGTCTGGCCCTGAACTGGGACTGCTGGAGCTTCAACCACTGGGGGCTGCTCCTGAACTGGTACAACAGGCGGGTCAGCTGGCACTGCCTCAGCTGCCCTACCTACTCTAGCACGACCGCGCCCACGGCCTCTAACAGGTGGCAATGGAGGTCGTCCACCTCGTCCCGATGCTCACGTTCTCGCCATCTGCGAGAGAATAGAATATAGAAGTTCAGTTCTCAGAACAACAAGATCGCACGACAGAGTTCAAGAAAAGTGAAGTTTTCCTAAAGGTTCGCAGCCTCCCGAGGATAAGTACAAGCGTCCCCGTACCGATCCACAAGACTCTACTAACCGGCTCAAGACTCACGAGGCCTAGTAAACCTAGGCTCTGATACCAACTTGTCACGACCCCAAATCCGGTCGTGATGGCGCCCAGCACATTGCTAAGCCAGCCTGACCAATCAATTTTAACAACAGAGCTAGAAGCTCTCTTCAACCCATTTAAGCATTTCAAAATATGAAACAATAGCGATACCAATAACGAAAACGGGAAACCAAGTCCCATAACACATCAACTCCCATAGACCAAGGGTCAAGAGTCATGAGCCTCTACTAAACATGAGTGTATAAAGGTTTACAAGATACCAAGTGCGGAAAAAAATGTCAATACAAAATCAAAAGACAGTAGGAAGGAATGTCGGGTCCTGCGGACTCTGCAGCTACCTCGAATATCCACAAACGTCGCCTCGCACAGTTACTGGATCACTGCTGAGAGGTACCTGGATCTGCACACAAGGTGCAAGGAGTAAAATGAGTACTGCCAACTCAATGGTAATAAACAAGGGTAAGACAGCGCAGATAAGAAATCCGCAATAAAGCACTATGTAAAGCTATAATCAGCTACCCTGTCATAGAATCAATCTTCACTGTACCTGTTCCAACAAATACCAATAAATAGCATAACAGCTAGCAGATGTAGCTAAATGCAATGCAATGCATGATATGAACGCTACGGCGCGTAGCCCGACTCCAATTTTGGGTACCCGTGCTCACCTGTGGGGGTTCAGACTCCGGAGGGGCTCCTACAGCCCAAGCACATCTCATAGAGATATCACCGCGGCGTGCAGTCCGATCCAACATATATCTTGCTGCGGCGTGCAGCCCGATCCACTACTAGTCAGCTAATATGCAGATACAGCCTCGCAAGCTCAAAAGTAGTTTTTTGAAAACTCTTTTATCATTTTTCAGTTGGAAAACAGTAATATCAAGTTCCAGAGATTGGAATTAGCATAATAACAAAAATAGCCGCGGACTAGTAGTAAACTAGCATGTCTATGTGATAAGACAATGATAACGATCCTCGCGGGATCCAATAACCTGGCTCACGGCCCACATGTATAATCAACCGCCCCAAGAAAGGGGTTCCTCGGCTCAAGAGTAGCCATTATCACAATATATATATGCAACCCTCCGAGAAGGAGGTTCGACGGCTCTAGAATAGCCAATAATACAAGTATCAACAGGTTGGACTAATATATAGTCTCCAATTCATGATCGACCCCGCACTCTCAAGCGTGTGCGTGTCTCGCCGCTATACAGCGTCACAAAGTGGTATACCGGGGTTTCGAACCCGCTGGTCATCACCCACATCTATTACTCACCTCAATACAGCGCGACGACTATTCCGCAATGCCCTTGCCACGAGAATCAAGCTCCGTACGCGTAGAATCCTGATCAAATACAGTAAAAATACAACAATTTAGGCCAATGGGACGACACCCAATCAATACAACTCAATTTACATCAAAATTCCCAAAGTTGTCAAAACCCGAGCCCCGGCCCACATTCCGAAAATTTACGAAATTCACATTTCCGGAACCCTCGTCTCAGTACGAGTCTAAGCATATCAATTTTACCAAAATCGGACTCCATTTGCCTACTCAAATCCTAGTTTTTCTTCAATTTAGGCTTAGGGCTCAAACCCACATTTAATCTTCCATTTACAGGGAATTAACCAAGTATTTCATGTTAAAATGATGTAATTAAGCCACAAAACTTACCTCCGACGAATCTCCGTTGAAATCCCAGCAATCTCCCGTGATTTCTTCTCTCTAGGGCTCAAAATTATGTTTTGGGGTGTGAAACCCGTGAGCCCTCTGTTCTGTGATATAAATTCACTGCCAGAGCAATTTGCTCTACGCGATCGCGATCTTCCTCACGCGATCGCGATGTTCAAATTCACGGCCTCACGCGATCGCGACTTCCTTCACGCGATCGCGAAGCACAGTCACCCTGCCTCACGCGATCGCATCCTTCACTCCTGCGATCGCGTAGCATATTTCTCCTGGACCCATTTCTTCTTCTACGCGATCGCGTATATTGGCCTGCGATCGCGATCAACACCCGATCAATTCTACGCGATCGCGACTCTTACCCTGCGATCGCGATGCCTTATCTCCCCGCTCTACGCGATCGCATCCCCATCCCCGCGATCGCGGAGAGCAATTGTCTGCTGAGGTTATGACAGCAACCAGATTTTTCTCTTTTCTTTCAACAATGGTCCGTTTGGACCCCCGAATTCCTCCCGAGACTCCCGGGACCCCAACGAAAACCACCAACATACTCCAAAACATGATACGAACTTATTCCAACCATAAAAACACCATACTAAACATCAAAATCACCAATTACACACGGATTCAAGCCTAAATTTCTTAAAACTTTCCGATTTACACATTCGATCAAAAACCCGACCAAACGATGTCCGAATGACCTGAAATTTTGCAGGCACATCCAAAATCACCTGACGGAACTACAGAAATTGTCGGAATTCCATTCCGACCCCCGGATCAAAATATCACCTACCATCCGGTTATCGCCAAAATTCAACATTCGCCAATTCAAGCTTAAAACTACACCGGACCTCCGAATTCAATTCCGATTGTTCTCCTAAGTCATAAATGATCCCCCGGAACTAGTCGAATCATCAGAATCCGATTCCGAGCACTCTAACTCAATAGTCAACTCTTGGTTGACTTTTCATATTCAAGCTTTCTTCAAACATGCTATTTGTTTCATTTTCAATCCAAATCACTCCTAATTCACCCGATATACTCTAATACTGTTTTAAAAGCATAATATATGCAAATGCAAGGTAACGGGGTGATAATTCCCGTAACGACGGGCCGGGTCGTTACAAATATTTTGCAATTGAACAACCAGTTTGGTTAGTGTTGTTTCCCTGCAATAATATTTTGCCAATGAACAACATATTGGGATCACATTACTTCATCTAATAAGTACATACTACTCGACTCATGCTCATAAATACAACAAATATTTCGTGATTATATTAGAAAATCAATTAATATGCAGTAGTTACGGAACTTTAAGGTGCTAGCTGATTCGTAATTTTAAAGAAGAGTCTCAACCATCTCAAACACATCTTAGTTATGCATCTTTACTAACTTCATTTTTTACTGTTGTTTGAGTTTAGCTTCAGATTTTTCTTGTGTTGAGACAAGATCATCACCTTTTAGAAAACAGAAAATTATGTTTATTGTCTTCATGTTTTACTTTCTGCCTAAGAACTAAAATGTAACTATTGACTACAAATATCAAGAAGGAATACATAATACAACCAAAGATCTAAAAAGTACAACCACTATATTACAAAAACACAAAAAAATATGTAACAGATTTTACCCTCAAATAATTTCAATAAATTATTTATACACATGAAAAACTTTTGGAACTATGAAGCAATTGCACTACTACTCTTACTTAGAACTCACATACACAAACTGAATGCAATCGAGCATTTTTTCAGTTTGTCAAACAAGATATACTTCATATATCTCTTTCACATGACATTAGTCAAACAGTTGGTGCATAACACTTGAAGAAAATTTCAAATCAAACAGAGAGAGACTTGCAATTTACTAGGCTAATCTGGAACTAAAGGCACAATATAGTCAAACAAAAATTTAAGTAGAACCAAGCCAAGGGACAAAATAAAATTAAAAACCCGTTAATAAAATCCAAGCCAACCTTTGAGCTCTTTAAGAAACTCTATAAAATATACAAAGTTGGCAAGAATAGAAGATTCTAAAGGATAATTCAATGTTGAACTAAAAAAAAAATTTTGCTCCTACATTACACTAGGAGAAATAAAATTCAGTTCATTCTTATTGAGCATATTTTGACATATGATATCTCCTAACATTAAAATCAAAACCCCACACAGAATAAATCCAAAAATTGTACCCGTGGTAATAAATCCAAAAATTGAAACCCCTTCTATGTCATGTTTTTTTGCTATCCTCTCCAAAATTGAAAACCTCTCTCAAAAGAGGCAATTTTGGCTCAAAATATTTATTGGAAGTAAAAGTTGCTATACGGAAGGGGTTCCATACTATAAAAGTTAAAGTAAATCTATACAAAGACTTACAGCAATGGGCTCTGTAATTGATAGCTCTACTAGTGAGTTAGGTCTGTGAACTTGATAATTTTGCAACCGACAAAGACAAGAGAAACAGGCGCACAAACCCTAGTAAATTGGAGAGGAAGCTATAAGGATTCTGATTTTGTTTCTAGAGTTTTGGGTAGAGAAAAAAGAAGAAGCTATTTTCCAAGTATTATCAAAATTAGAAGAAAAAGAATTTAAAAAAAAAGAAGGTTTTGGCGGGATTAGAAAAATTGAGGTGGGAAAATATGGAGGGAAAAAACCGTCCCAATAGAACTTTTTTCATAAGTCTCATTTTCCTAGATAAATCTATTGGGACGGTTATGAAAACCGTCGTATAAAACAGAACCTATGGCAACGGTATCCACACAATTGCAACGGTTTAGTAACCAAAGTGCATTCGTAGCACCCAAATATTATTGTAACGGTTATAACCGTTGCAATATCATGTCTATAGCAACGGTTTCATAACTGTTGCCAAAGGTTCGTTGGGATAGGCCCATTTTCCAGTAGTGATATAACCTGGTCTAATAAGTCCTGAATCGATCCCACAGGGAATTAACCTACCAATTACAACCTTCACAGCCCAAGTGTACTTCCGAATCAAGTTCCCAAAATTTCGAATATATGTTTGTGATTGTTTCGACTAACTACTTTTGCAAGAATTAAATAGGCTTAAAAAGAAAGAATTGAATATTGGGTAAAATAATATGGAGAAATACTAAGGTATTGATTTCTCTTATTGTTGGAATCCCTTATCGTTATGCTCATAGAAATTGTTAATATATTTTATCAATCATGAACGTTATTTGTATCGTAACCCTCTCCCGAGCAATTACAGTAATTTACTAGTGCACTCTCCCGAGCTACCTTAGCTAGCTTTAATTTGAATAGTTCACTTAAGATTGCACCCAAGACTTCGTTATTCCTAACCCCGTCTTTACACCTAAAGTTGTAGATACCTAGGTGTGGTGTTGTTCAACAATATACTTAAATATGCACTCTTTTCCAAGTTATGCACACTAAATAGGCACAGCTAATCGGGAAAACGAAGTTGAACAAATAGAAATCTAGCTAACAATTTGTAATCACATAAACGAAATGTTCATCACTCAATAGGTTCCATCAAAACCTTAGAAAAGGATTTAGCTACTCCTGCTCAAAGAAACAAGCATAATAATTGAATTCATAAATAAATACTTGATATAAAATAAAGGAATGAGTTGAGAGAGTTCTCTCTTACTAATTGTCTTGCAAAAGTAGTCAAAAATACACAACTTGCATCTATTGGGCGAACTAGGGGTTTATATAGAGGTTTTAGGGCTTAAAAACTGAATATATACAAAACTAGGAAACATTTTGTGGTGCCTTCCGCGGTTCGTCCGCGGCCGCGGGCGAATCGCGAACAGAGCCGTCCTCTGATTCTTCCGAAAAGTTCAGAGAGCTTGTTTTTTCGTGGTTCAGCGAGTGAACCGCGGATGAACAGTACTTTTGATTTTTCTTTGATTCTTCAAGCTCACTTCACTTCAACTCTTCACCTGGCCTTTTCATCAACATGTGACTTGAAAATAGCTCCTTTTTGCATCCAATGGATCATATGTACCTATAACACATCAAAGAACACTAATCAAAGCATTTTGTCATCATAAACAACATTAATTCAACAACAAAGTTTGATTATTTAGGGCATAATTATATTCAAATTCACCTATTATCAATACCCCACACTTAAACCTTTGCTCGTCCTCGAGCAACCTTAATCACATTTTAGGCCAATTTTTAATTATGTCTCCCCCAAAATATGTCACAAAAGCCATCTTTCATGATTAACCTAAGATATGCACAATCTTTGCCTAACCATAAACTCTCATGCCAACACATTATTGCTTACTCTACTTATGACCAAAAACTTGCAAATTGACCTTCTTCCTCTTGAGTTACACGCTCTCACATAATATATTGAGAGAAGTTCCCACACATAAGTAATTTAGAACATGGAACTTTTAAATATCTAAAAAATTCACTCACTCTCAACAAAGAACATTTATATGCACACAGACACACCATAGGCTTGCCCCTAGTGTAATACTCCACTAATCGAGCTATTCAATCATAGATCAAGAGGTCTTTAAGGGTTGTAATGTTGGCTACGGGACGGGTAGGATACTTTTGGTTATAGTGACTAACCTCCCTAAGCACTTTTCTTTTCTTTTTCAAAATTTCCCTTTAGTTTTCTTCCTTATGTCTCCCCAAAACTTTCCTTCACTTTTATTTACTTCAAATCCCCACTTGTTTTTTTGTTGGTGTAACTGACCTTACTAATTTTCAATGATGTATCTCTCTTTTTTTTCAGAATATATCTTTGCTTTGCAACACATGTACATTATTTTGGTCAGTTCACTATTTTCTACCATTCATTCTTGATTTTCCCTTTTCCAATTTCCCTTCACCCCACACTCAGACTTTTTCACATTCGATTCAATACAAGTGCTTCTAAGAGGTAAAGTAGAACAATATAATAATTTGAGGAACATTCAAGGGTTATCAAAGAATAGGCTTTAAGCTCAAAGGGGTTAACTAAGATATTATGTACGGGTGAATTCATGTCTATTGGTTTATGGGGTTACACAAAGAAATGCCTCTATCCTTTCTACAACCAATCAACTTCTATTTCGCTTTGCAAACACACACGGAAAGTTCTAAGCATCATGTAAAGCATACAATGTAAGTAAAACCTCACACACACATAGCATGCAACTCATTTGGAATCCGGTTCATCTACAAAGTCCTATCGATGATCAAGCAAGCATTATTGTGCAAATTTAAGGCATATTGAGATTCTACAGTCAAGCTTAGAAAATACATTCTCAAGTTCAATTAAGCTTTGCTAATGTGCATCGGGGTTACATGTTACCCTTTTTCCTCTAATCCTAAGAAAAGAAAAATCTACCTAACTCGGTCCAAATAAAAACCCTTGGAAAAGAACCATGGTCAAAAGAAAAACCAAGGGGGAGATGATACACTACCTAGAAAAAGAAAATAAAAGAAAAAAAAATTCCTACGTGGATTGCTTCCCTCAAGAGTACTTGTCCTAAATAGTCCGTCAACATGAAGAGTCCTCTACTCATATTTTTGGATTTTTTTAAATTTTTTTGATTTTTTGTATTTTTTTTATATTAACCACTACAACTAATATATACAACATATACAAGATAAGTCACCCACCCCACACTTAAAAACATGTCATGTCCCCATGACAAAAAAAAATTAAATCTAAGAGGGGCGAGAAAACTTACCAGAGACTCACTCAGAGTCGGAGATGGTGGATGGGTCGACGTGACATGCTCGTCTAAGTGCTCGAAGCCATGCCATGAACTTGCTGTCTGACCGAGCTTGCCTTTGAGACATCGCGTCTAAACGCGTGTGCAAGCCATCAATGGAGGTGCGCAGATCAGCAACCTCCTCTTCCATGGACCTAAGCATAGGTCGTGAGGATTCGGACCTAGACATACTCACTCAACAGTGAGCATGCCTGGAAGGTCCGGTTGAATCAGTGGAGTGTCTGGCCCGGACAACCGATACAAGGTCGTCCTCCTCATCCAAGTCAATTGGGTTAGTGTCTCAGGCCAACCCGGATTTGAGAAGCTCTAAACGGAGCTTTTGGTAGTAGGTCACCATCTGTGGCCATGATTGGGGTCTGATGGCTGAGACACAGTGTAGTGACAAGAGATGGGTAGTAAAAACCCTTGGCTGTGAGGGATCCCCTCAGCACCATTTCGTCACTAATTAAGCGGGCGATGTCTACGTCCCGCTGTGTTACAAAACACCATGTTAGAAGTTCCCTATTAAAATTGACATCCGTGGTGCTGCTAGAGGGCAAGAGCCGGTTACATATGATAGAAAACCAACATTTAGCGGTGTGTGTAAAGCAGTTAGAATGGAGTATTTTATTTCTAATCCACACAGGGATGCCGTCTACACATAAGGCCTCAATTACCATGTCCCATGTGACACCCGGCCTATCATGGTAGTAGTCCACGTCACTAGTATGATTTGGTAGTCTAAGTACCTGCCTAATAGTATGAGCATGGGCGGAGACATCCTTACCTCTGACGAATATCCTCCTAACCATCATGTAGGGAGCATTGTCATAGAATTCCCTGATAAGCATCTTGTTCACTAGGGGCGGTGCGTCAAATAGGAATTCCATTTCGCGTCGGCGAATTTCATCATATATTTTTGGCTTTTCAGAATGGAGGGCTATCCGGTCAACTTCAACTTCCTGGAGCCATTTCTTAGCTGCCTTAGTATGGAAATCACCCTCTGCCTCTTCGCAGCCGAACCTTGACTCATGGTAAGTAGGTTGCCTCGAAGAGCTAGCACCCTGTCATGATCTTTTAGGGGCCATGATCCTGCAAAAATAAGACAGCCCAAAATTTGTATAATGTTAGACGCCGGTTGGCTACTCAGACTTCGGCATCCGTGGAATATCACTATTGACCCTTTAGTGCAATCATCCTATAACTCCTATACTTAGTTACTTATCTAACAATTTCACACATGCATATTCAAGCACCCCACACTTATTTATTATGGCATTCTAACATTACCCAACCAACCTAAGCCATCTCCAATAATATACAACAACAAACAATTTACTACTTGGGCATTGTGTCTCCTAAAAATGCATTAATCAATTACTACCAAAAACAATTGCCCAACTTGGCCAACCAACCAACTCATATAATCACAACACTTTTGGGTCTCCAAAACACAAAATTAGCATTATAAACTCAATTGGAGACCCAACAACCCAATCTTTACCAAACTTTCAATCATATCACAAGGTTCATTGAAAAAATATTCATATAACATTCAATGTGCAAAAGAAACCAAGAAATATTCATGAATTCTCCTAAACTAACACTATATACTACATATAATACATATTAAATTACACTTACTAGTTAAGTCTACAAAATTAAAAAAATTTCAAGAACTAAGAGAAAAAAATAAAAAGAGTAAGAATAGAGAACTTACTAGTGAGAGTAGTAAATGAGTAGGATGGAAGAAGAGGAGTGATTTGGAGAAGAAAGGGGGGGGGGGGGGGGGGGGGGGTTGTAGAGAGAAGGAAGAGAGATTTGAGAGAGAGAGAGAGAGAGGATTTGGGGGTGGTAGGCGGCTGTGGAGTGGAAATATGGGAGGGGGATTATGTTTTAGGGTTTAAAGAAGGGGGGAAAGAAAAAATTAAAAAATCTTTTTGTTTTTGCCGACCGCGGAGCTGACCACGTTCGTTCGCAGTTCATTCGCGGCCGCGGATGAACCTTGAATAGTCAAACTTATGAGGGGTCACTTTTTCACGGTTCGTTCGCGGACGCACCGCGAACAGTCAAAATGTCAGAGGGTTCACTTTTTCGCGGTTCATTCGCGGTCGCGGATGAACTGCGAACAGTGATCCTCTCTGAATTTTTGTTTGTGCTGGTCAGAAATTTTATTTTATATAGACTAACTATAATGAGAATACTTACAACATGTTCGTGGGTTGCCTCCCACGTAGCGCCTGAGTTAACGTCGCGGCACGACTTATCTTAGAGCATTTTAAGGCTCGCTAGACCTTTGAGGTTCATCCAACCGTAATTCTACCTTGTCCTCGATGTCATCCAAGCATGCATAAGGTTTCAACCACTGTCCATTTACCTTGAATGTGCGTAAACCACCAATGGTTTGAATTTCCACAGCGCCTGACTCAAATGCCTCAATTACCCGGAAGGGTCCTGACCACCTTGATTTCAATTTACCTGGGTACAACCGTAATCTTGAATTGTATAATAGTACTTTGTCCCTGCTTTTGAAGTTCCGCTCGACGATATTCTGATCGTGAGTCCGCTTCATTCT
Source organism: Nicotiana noctiflora (assembly GCA_032618575.1). Taxonomy (NCBI): domain Eukaryota; kingdom Viridiplantae; phylum Streptophyta; class Magnoliopsida; order Solanales; family Solanaceae; genus Nicotiana; species Nicotiana noctiflora. The sequence goes on from JASVEL010007744.1 coordinate 53,274, forward strand.
CTTTTTATATAGTCTAGTGTTTTCAAATGCCAGATACCGAAATTTTTCTAATTCATGCAACCCGGTCAGCCTTGATTTCCCCACTTCATCCAAGTTGAGATTCAATTGCTTCAGTGCCCACCATGCTTTGTGCTCTAGTTCAACAGGTAGGTGACAAGCTTTCCCAAACACCAATTTGTATGGTGACATGCCGATTGGTGTCTTGAATGCTCTTCTATAAGCCCATAGTGCGTCATCAAGCTTCCTGGACCAGTCGGTCCTTGTGGCATTCACTGATTAGTTAATACACTCTTTATCTCCCTGTTGGAGACCTCAACTTGCCCGCTGGTCTGCGGGTGATACGGAGTGGCCACTCGGTGTTTCACATCATACTTGGCCAATATTTTCTCAAATGCCCGGTTGCAAAAATGTGTGCCCCCGTCACTGATAATAGCCCTTGGAGTCCCGAAACGGGTGAAAATGTTCTTCTTCAAAAATCCCACCACCACTTTAGCATCATTGGTGGGTAATGCTACAGCTTCCACCCATGTGGACATGTAGTCTACCGCACCAAGTATGTATTTATTGCCGTATGAACCGATAAAGGGCCCCATGAAGTCTATTCCCCAGACATCGAACACTTCTTCTTGCTGGATTGGGTTCATTGGCATTTCATGATGCCGGGAGATGTTCCCGGTGCGTTGACATTCATTGCAACCTTTCACCCACAAGTGTGCATCTTTAAATACCGTTGGCCAATAGAAACCGGCCTCAAGTATTTTGGCAGTTGTACGTACTCCTCCAAAGTGACCGCCACATGCTGGAGCGTGACATGCCTGCAAAACAGAATATTGTTCTATCTCCTGGACGCATCTCCAGATCATGTTATCGAGACATATCCTAAACAAATAGGGTTCATCCCAATAATAAAGCTGAATTTCACGAAAAAATCTTTTCCTCTAGACCGACGAGAGGTCGTGAGAAACAATACCACTGGCCAGTTAATTTGCATAATCAGCATACCATGGTGCTTCAAGGAGAGGTGGTGAGCTGCTGCTCATCTGGAAAGGTTTCAAGAATTTCCCCACTCTCTTTGACAATTTCAGCTCCTTCAAGTCGTGACACATGATTAGCGATTTGATGTCTTTCGAGTCTTTCAAGTACTGGCGAAGCTTTAATTGAAGACCTTTCAGTGCCCTTTCGTTTGGTCCCCTGGGTACCTTCTCCGCACTTACAGGTAAGCATTTTTCAGTGCCTTTCCTATCCCGAATTTCGAGGTCGAACTCTTGGAGAAGCAGCACCCAACGAATTAGGCACGGTTTAGAGTCCTTTTTATCAATTAGATATCTTAAAGCTGCATGGTCTGTGTATACAATTACCTTGGATCCTATGAGATAGGACCGAAATTTGTTAAATGCGAACACGACCGCAAGCATCTCCTTTTCCGTCACTGTGTAGTTTAGCTGTGCTCCACTCAAAGTCCTACTTGTATAGTATATTGGGTGCATCAGCTTGTGTTTCCTTTGGCCCAGCACTACCCCCACTGCATAGTCACTTGCATCACACATTAGCTCAAAAGGTTGCTCCCAGTCTGTCACGACCCTAGTTCACCAATAGTGAACATGTCATGACGGCACCCAGTCCCCACGACTAGGTAGGCCTAACACTTTGCGGAATGTACATGTTTATGAACTTTAAACAAGAAATAGCGAAAAATGATATAAATAGGAATGTAATCCATGCCGCTTGGCACATACACTCGTCAACACACTGTATGAAACACTACCAAGACCTGGAATCCCACGGGTAACACAGACTAAAAGAGAACATACAACTGTAGCTCTATGTGTAAAGAGTATCTAACACCGGAATGAAGAAAAAACATCTACTAGCACTAATAGAATAGAAGGAAGGCCTCCGGATCCGCGGACGTAGCAGATCATACCTCGAGGTCTCCCGAAGCGCTGCTGAATCACCTAATATGAGCCTGTCCTAATGTACCTGGATCTGCACAACAAAAGTGTGCAGAAGAGTAGCACGAGTACACCATGGCGGTACTCAGTAAGTGCCAAGCCTAACCTCGATGGAGTAGTGATGAGGAAGGTCAGGGCCCTACTGAGAGAAACAACAACATAATGATATTAACAATATTAAGCAGTTTAGATGATAATAACTTTGAAATAACAACAATAAAGTGATTACTGCAACCGTCTACAATCAAAATTTCAACAAGTAGCGAACTCAGTCAATAACTCAGGATCTCCGGAAATCGAACCCGCAGTCTCTACCAATAACTCAGGATCTCCGGGAATCGAACCCGCAGTCCCTACCAATAACTCAGGATCTCCGGGAATCGAACCCAAAGTCCCTACCAATAACTCAGGATCTCCAGGAATCGAACCCGCAGTCCCTACCAATAACTCAGGATCTCCGGGAATCGAACCTGCAGTCCCTACCAATAACTCAGGATCTCCGGGAATCGAACCCGCAGTCCCTACCAATAACTCAGGATCTCCGGGAATCGAACTTGCAGTCCCTACCAATACATCAATTAAAGAAAACACACAGGGAGAGTATAATATGTTTAATTACAACCTCACCAAAGCTAGTGCCGACAATTTATCAAGAAGTTCAAGTAAGTCAACAAAACAATTAAACATGTTAAATCCTAGTCAATCATGCTTTTCTAACTAATACCGGGTAAAAGTAACGCTTTTATCAGCTAAGAGCAGAAATATCACAAAATCGGACAATTCAAGTAAAGTGTACGTTACAACAACCAGCACATGTACACACCCGTCACCTCGCGTACAAGGCATTTAAACTATCACATAATATCCTAGGGGTGAAAGTTCCCCCACACGAGGTTAGACAAACCACTTACCTCGATTCCGGTACAAAACCGCTAAGAGACAACCCTCTTGCCGCGAATATCCGACTCCGAGTGGCCCGAATCTAGTCAAACCAATTACACAATATAAATAACATCGCAAGTAACTAACTACAATGATAAAATTACAGCTACGGCGCGAAAGTGGGTGAAATGACCAAAATACCCCTGAATCCATCGGCTCGGAATTGAAATATTTTTACGTTTTCAGAACCCTCGTACTCTCACGAGTCTAACCATATAAAAATCTCCCAAATCGGAACACAAATGGTGCTTCAAATCCCAAATTTAAAGTTTTTGCTCCAAGCCCTAATTTCTTACAATTTTGCTATGTTTTCATAAATTTCAAGTTGATTCTTCAATAAAATCATGTATTTAGTTCATAGGACTTACCTCTAATCACTTCTTGTCAAACCCCTTCAATTCTCGTCCAAAAGCTCTCAAGAATGACCAAAAATGGTGGAAAAATAGGTTTGGTCGCGGATGAAATGTTTTAAAACATTCTGTCCAGGTATTTTGTTCAGATCGCGGGAAATGCTTCGCGATCGCGGAGAACAAATTTATGGCCCAAAAATTACCCTTCGCGATCGCAGGAAATGCCTCGCGAACGCGGTGAACAACTTCCAGTTCCTCCGGACAGGCTTAAGTAAAATGATCATACCTTTTTACACACAACTCCAAATGACGAATGGTTTGATGTTCTGGAAATTAGACACATAGGGCTATAACTTTCATTTGTTGATCATTTCCTGAAGCCTTATACATGTCGAGATACAAGCTTCCAAATCCATTTATGTTTTTTAGATATCTTTCTTTAGCTTTCTGAAGACAAGACACAATGATCTACAACTTTTGTTTTTAAATCACCTCAAAATAGCTTTTAGATAAAAAGATATGATCTTCCTAAGTAGGGCCTGCGCGATAGAAATTTCTTCTTCGCGATCGCGAAGCAATCTACGCGATCGCTATTCATTAGTTTTTTTCTCAGATTTTACTCACCGCGATCACGACCAATACCCCGCGATCGCGTAGAGCACTACTGTAGCCAAAAACCAGCAGTGAAAAATGGCCTAGAAATGGTCCGAAACCACCCCGAAACTCACCCGAGGCCCCCGAGACCTCAACCAAAAACACCAACACTTCCTATAACCTTATTCAAACTTGTTCCAATCATCCAAACACGTCCATAAACACAAAAATTATCAATTTACAACGGATTCGAGCCTAAATTTATCAAATTCTTCCAAAACTCACATTCGATCCGAAACCCAACCAAATGACGTCCGAATGACCTGAAATTTTGCGGACAAGTCCAAAATGATATATCGAAGCTACAGAAACTTTCAGAATTTCATTCCGACCCTCGGATCAAAATCTCACCTATCAACCGAAATTCGCCAAAATACTAACTTTGCCAATTCAAGCGTAATTCTACACCGGTGATCACAAAAATATTCTGGACACACTCCTAAGTCCCAAATCACCTAACGAAGCTATCCGGACCATAAAATTCACATTTCGAGCCCGATATCAAAATTTCCACTTCCGTTCAAGCTTCTTAAAAACCTTCAAATTCCAACCTTTACCCAAACGACTCCAAAATGACCTACGGACCTCCGAATTCATTTCCGATCGCGCTCCCAAATCCAGAATCACTATACGAAGCTAAGTCCAGTCTCGAAATTCCAAACAGACACCGATAACAATGAAATGCACTTCAAGTCAAACTTATGAAATTTCTTCCAAAATGCTAACTTCCACAATAGGTGCCAAAATGCTTCCAGGTTATCCAAAACCTGAACCGGGCATACACCCAAGTCCTATATCATTATACGAACCTGCTGGACCTTTCAGATCCTGATTCCGAGGTCGTTTACTCAAAAATCCAATCCAAGTTCATTCTTTTAACTTAAAGCTTCTGAAATGGAAATTTTCATTTAAATTTAACTCTATCTCCCTGAATTTATATTTCGACCGTGCAAACAAGTCATAATACCCGAAATGAAGCTGTTCATAGCCTCCACGGAGCGCTAGTACTCAAAACGACCGGTCGGGTCGTTACATTATCTCCCACTTAAACATACGTTCGTCCTCGAACGTGCTGAGAACTGTACTAGAGTAGTCTGAAATCCTTTTTTTTTTGCATCTTATGCACCTTCCTGTGCTTCCAGAACTCAGATGAGCACATTTGCCTGATATAATCTGAAGATATTCCCTTTTATTCAAACAAATAAGTCTTAGAGCTTAATTCCAACATCCGGAATTCTATGTAAGGCCTATTTTCATCAAGAGATCACTCAATTATTCACCACACGCCGTCCTCAAACATGACTGCATAACTTTACTGGATTCTTAAATTGCAACACAAAATCCACAGGACCACGATAATATTTTATGATCAAATTAGCCAAATTTCAACGAATCAGATGCTCCCATTGCACCTCATGACCTACATAGGTCTTGTTCTAACTTTTACAACACTGACACGACGGAAGAGATGTGCCGATATTCATAACCAACTACTGAATCAACAATTCATTGGATATATACTCCTGATAAGGTCCATTACAATGTCCTAAACTAGAGAATGATCTTTTCTGTATAATATACTTCATATAATTAGTTTCCACTGACCCCAAATCCAATAACCTCATCTCACCTGGTACGAACTGCTCAGGCGATAAGCCGCCTCAGACATAATCAAAAGTCCCGCAATATGTCACAATGTGCCAGTAGGCTACTAATTCGTACGTGATACAAAAGGAAGTCGAACTCTAGAAATAACTATCAACTCTCACACTAACATGGACTTCCTCAGAAAATAGGAAACATAACACATAAAAGCAAATATGGACACTGAAATAAACATTACCCTGTTGCGGTGTGCAACCCGATCCCAACAACATACCCATGGCGGCGTGCCACGCGATCCAAACAATATAACCATGGCGGGGTGCCACCCGATCCAAACAATATAACCATGGCGGCGTGCCACCCGATCCAAATATAAAACTCACACAAGGAGCCATACGTCGAGCTGAATAGCTCATCACATCAAAATACTGAATATCGATCATAAGCACACTAAGGTGCATGATATCATTCACAAGGAAACATATAGCGCCATAGGCTACAAACTCAAGCACAACTGAGGTGCGATATATGATCTGAGTCTCAAGAGCTATCATGCTCATATAACATCACCGCTGAGTTGAACCTCAACACATAAGGAATTTACCAAGCCGTCTCACAACTTATACGGCACAATATATCTTTACATGAATTAACTAACCGCGAAATAAGACCGCGACTACCCCTACATAAAGGGCGCATTACTAGAAGAAACATAACCGGCCTGACGGAAGGCTCACTTCCACATTTAAATCTATCCACCGACCTTAAGTCTATCCTGGTCGTGCCAAGCTAAGTCAATAACATTTCACAGGTCTATAACCCAATAAGCAGAGTGCCCTCCAGGCATAAATTCTCAAATGGATGATATCACCAAAATCCACATACTTGGTTTAAATTTCTAACCTATCAAGTGACTACATGTCACACCTATACAATCTTCTTGTGGGACAAGATCCCACCATCTTCCAAATAATTGAACGGGCCTGCACATTCAACCCATCGGTTGCACTAACACTGAAAAGCGATCAGGAGTCCCTAACCGGGATACAAAGCCTTTCCCACAGAATATTGATCTCAAGTGATACTGACGTTAATACCCATCTTACTCAAACACTGAAACCCCTTTCCTGCTCATCCGAGCTCTTTATATCACGTTTATTGACCAAACTACGACCTTGGTCCTAACTTCAAATTCCATACCACTCACTGCACCCCACGTGCCGATATGCGATAGACACGATTTCCATCACAACTCTAGAACTGATGATAGGCTAATACTCCATCACATAAGACTTTCCATTTAACTCATTTCAGGAGAACTATAGCAACACACAGGCGAGTTCTCATAACCGTTGAATATGCCAATCTCTAAGAAGTGGTCCAAGCCACCATAACCCATTCCGAGGTCCGCCTACTCATAACAGGCCCTAACAGAAGAATACTTCAGAATAACATCAATCAATGCGGCCGACAAGTCTCAAATGCACCGCCATAAATCACGTGCATAATTCGATCACGTTGCATGAACCGATCATTGACACCAATACGCCAACTCAACTATGGCTGATCAATCTACTTCCTTCCAGGTTATCCTTGATTGCCTTAGAAATGTTAATATATTCCTGTAATACCTAACTTATTCCAACCGCACTTCCCCCGAGTGACCTTAAATCATGAGGCCATGCTATCTCAAGAACGACGACCATTTCATGTCTCTCAATCACTACACCACAAGTCGAAACATCATAAATCGTTTTGTGCCTTTCTTCATAAGTTGCTTCAAAGCTTGATCCTCAACTGTACTTATAGACTCAGAATTATCAGGCACCACACTTTACCTCTTGAATTCACTAGGACCACTATTGAGAGCCATCCAGCCCTGACTTGCCCCAGTACGCAATCAACTCTATTGAATTTGATAACATATGAATACCCTCTCGATAAAGCCCCCAGCGGAACCACTTCTCGCGAAGCCTGCACCTATACGAGGCATAAATCATGAATCTTTCCTCAAGTTTGAACACGAGACAGTAAGTCTAACCATAACATGCATTCAACAATTCATATACTCAAGTTACCACTCATGGCCCTTTTCCGTGGCTACAATAACACAATAATATGCTAGTATCCAGAATTCACACAGGTAATTAACCATGCGACCCAATCTTAAACGGTGGGACTCTCCCACTTAGCCCACAGCCACTATTACACCACTCTCGAACACATTAGAACCATTCTCTCAAGTCATTTACTATTATTCAACTGCAACTCACTTGATCCAACGAATATGACCATATGTGCTCTATTATCACTCTAACACCATAGGGTATGACCTCATCCCAATACAACCAAACATCTTCTCGCTCCATGCATCGAGCATTATTTACTGACGACATCTTAAAACATACTATGATTCTCACACGCCTACGAAGCACCATGTAGCCTTCACCGAAATCTTCCCTGTTGATAATGAAAGGTAGAATTTATTAGGGATACAGGAACATCAAAAGTCCCAACATCATACCATACAAGCCTCAACTCTTGCCCATCCGCAAGTTTCAAAGAACCTTTTGAATAGCACCTAGATACATCGCATGCCAAATCTGATATGACACATGACCCATAATTTGATCGTTGATAGTAAAATTCTTTCACTTGACACGAAGCTTTAAGATACATATTGCTAATCCATGATACTAGCCTTTAACATTCGTACGTCTTCATCATAAGACAAGCCAAAGACATTCGTTTGGTACATGTCCTTCTTAAGACAGTTAAACTCATTTCCCCCAGTATCTCTGCTGGCTGAATCCTTCGCTAAATAGATATCTCATATGAACCATATAGTCTTTATTACCACTAACTATCTTTAGATCTACATCCACCTTGTGATTCTACGATTACTGTGACGATTAGGCAGTTAAGTAAACCTTCTCAAGACCGTACTTATCAACCGAATGTCAGAACCTAGTGCACCCTCATGTGCATAATTGAAGATCTCTCAAGTCTCTTGCATTATCGATATGGATGACACACGGCAACAATAGTTGAGTAAATTCTTGACTCCCTTGAAATCCCTCTGCAGCATCACGAACCGTCGACGCATACTTGATACCGAGTGCGCAATTTGAATACACGAGTGGATGCAAAAGAACATATGACATAGGCTCCAACTGAATAAATGGCGTACGATAAGGAATTCAAAGAATTGAAGAGTTTCCTAAACAGTTACATAGCCACTTGTAGATAAATACAGACGTCTCCGTATCCATCAACGAGAATCTAGGTAACAGGTCTGTGTCCCGTGACTCCTATGAACCTAGTGCTCTGATACCAACTTGTCACGACCCTAGTTCACCAATAGTGAATATGCCATGATGGCACCCAGTCCCCAGGACTAGGTAAGCCTAACACTTTGTGGAATGTACAAGTTTATGAACTTTAAACAAGAAATAGCGGAAAACGATATAAATAGGAATGTAATCCGTGCCGCTTGGCATATACACTCGTCAACACACTGTATAAAACACCACCAAGACCCGGAATCCCACGGGTAACACAGACTAAAAGAGAACATACAACCGTAGCTCTATGTAAAGAGTATCTAACAACGGAACGAAGGAAAAACATCTACTAGCACTAATAGAATAAAAGAAGGCCTCCGATCCGCGGACGTAGCGCATCATACCTCGAGGTCTCCCCGACGTCGCACCGAATCACCCGATACGAGCCTCGTCCCGACAGTACTCGGATCCGCACAAAAAAAGTGTGCGTAAGAGTAGCATGAGTACACAACGACGGTACTCGCAAGTGCCAAGCCTAACCTCGACGGAGTAGTGACGACGAAGGTCGGGGCCCTACCGAGAGAAACAAGAACATAATGATATTAACAATATTAAGCAGCTTAGATGATAATAAGTTTGAAATAACAACAATAAAGTCATTACTGCAACCGTCTACAATTAAATATCAACAAGTAACGAACTCAATCAATAACTCGAGATCTCCGAAAATCGAACCCGTTAGCCCTTACCAATAACTCAGATCTCCGGAGTCGAACCCGTAGTCCCTACCAATAACTCGCGATCTCCGGAATCGAACCCGTTGTCCCTACCAATAACTCGTAGATCTCCCGGAATCGAACCCGTAGCTCCCTACCAATAACTCGCAGATCTCCGGAATCGAACCCGTAGTCCCTACCAAAAACTCGGGATCTCCAAGATTCGAACCCGTCAGCCCCTACCAATAACTCAAGATCTCCGAAATCGAACCCGCAGCTCCCTACCAATAACTCGTGATCTCCGGAATCGAACTCACAATCCCTACCAATAACTCGTGATCTCCCGGAATCGAACCCGCAGCCCCTACCAATAACTCGAGATCTCCGGAATCGAACCCGTCGGTCCCTACCAATAACTCGTGATCTTCGGGAATCGAACCCGCAGCCCCTACCAAAACCTCTTAAGATCTCCGGAATCGAACCCGTAGTCCCTACCAATAACTCGAGATCTCCGGGAATCGAACCTCAGCCCCTACCAATAACTCGTGATCTCCGGGAATCGAACTCACAATCCCTACCAATATATCAATTAAAGAAAATACACAGAGAGTAGTATAATATGTTTAATTACAACCTCACCGAAGCTAGTACCGACAATTTATCAAGAAGTTCAAGTAAGTCAACAAAACAATTAAACATGTTAAATCCTAGTCAATCATGCTTTTCTAACTAATACCGGGTAAAAGTAACGCTTTTATCAGCTAAGAGCAGGAATATCACAAAATCGGACAATTCAAGTAAAGTGTACGTTACAACAACCAGCGCATGTACACGCCCGTCACCTCACGTACAAGGCATTTAAACTATCAGATAATATCCTAGGGGTGAAAGTTCCCCCACACGAGGTTAGACAAGCCACTTACCTCGATTCCGGTACAAAACCGCTAAGAGACAACCCTCTTGACGCGAATATCCGACTCCGAGTGGCCCGAATCTAGTTAAACCAATTACATAGTATAAATAACATCGCAAGTAACTAATTACAATGATAAAATTATAGCTTTGGCGTGAAAGTGGGTGAAATGACCAAAATACCCCTGAATCCATCGGCTCAGAATTGAAATATTTTTACGTTTTTAGAACCCTCGTACTCTCACGAGTCTAACCGTATAAAAGTCCCCCAAATCGGACCACAAATGGCACTTCAAATCCCAAATTTAAAGTTTTTGCTCCAAGCCCTAATTTCTTACAATTTTGCTATGTTTTCATAAATTTCAAGGATGATTCTTCAATAAAATCATGTATTTAGTTCATAGGACTTACCTCTAATCACTTCTTGTCAAAACCCCTTCAATTCTCGTCCAAAAGCTCTCAAGAATGACCAAAAATGGTGGAAAAACGGGTTTGGTTCGCGGATGAAATGTTTTTAAACATTCTGCCCAGGTATTTTGTTCACTGCGATCGCGGGAAATGCTTCTCGATCGCGGAGAACAAATTTATGGCCCAAAAATTACCCTTCGCGATCGCGGGAAATGCCTCGCGATCGCGGTGAACAACTTCCAGTTCCTCCGGACAGGCTTCAGTAAATAGGTCATAACATTTTTCACACAACACCAAATGACGAATGGTTTGATGTTATGGAAACTAGATACATAGGGATATAACTTTCATGTGTTGATCATTTCCAGAATCCTTATACATTTCTAGATATAAGCTTCCAAATCCATTTATGTGTTTTAGATATCCTTCTCGGACAGCATAGAGTTTAACGTACATAACCTTTGCTACAAATTTCCAAATGAGGCTTTCTTTAGTTTTCTGCATACTAAACACGATGATCTACAACTCTCGTTTTTGAATCACCTCAAAATACCTTTTAGATAAAAAGATATGATCTTCCGAAGTAGGGCCTGCGCGACAGAAATTTCTTCTTCGCGATCGCGAAGCAATCTACGTGATCGCGATTCATTAGTTTTTTTCTCAGATTTTACTCACCGCGATCGCGACCAATACCCCGCGATCGCGTAGACCACTGTTGTAGCCAAAAACCAGCAGTGAAAAATGGCCTAGAAATGGTCCGAAACCACCCCGAAACTCACCCGAGGCCCCCGGGACCTCAACCAAAAACACCAACACTTCCTATAACCTTATTCAAACTTTTTCCAATCATTCAAACACGTCCATAAACACAAAATTATCAATTTACAATGGATTCGAGCCTAAATTTATCAAATTCTTCCAAAACTCACATTCGATTCGAAACCCAACCAAATGACGTCCGAATGACCTGAAATTTTCCGGACAAGTCCAAAATGATATATCGAAGCTACAGAAACTTTCGGAATTCCATTCCGACCCTCGGATCAAAATTTCACCTATCAACCGAAATTCGCCAAAATACTAACTTTGCCAATTCAAGCGTAATTCTACACGGGTCATCACAAAAATATTCCGAACACACTCCTAAGTCCCAAATCACCTAACGAAGCTATCCGGACCATAAAATTCGCATTTCGAGCCCGATATCAAAATTTCCACTTCCGTTCAAGCTTCTTAAAAACCTTCAAATTCCTACCTTTACCCAAACGACTCCAAAATGACCTACGGACCTCCGAATTCATTTCCGATCACGCTCCCAAATCCAAAATCACTATACGGAGCTACGTCCAGTCTCGAAATTCCAAACGGACACCGATAACGCTGAAATGCACTTCAAGTCAAACTTATGAAATTTCTTCCAAAATGCTAACTTCCACAATAGGTGCCAAAATGCTTCCGGGTTATCCAAAACCTGAACCGGGCATACGCTCAAGTCCGATATCATTATACGAACCTGCTGGACCTTTCAGATCCTGATTCCGAGGTCGTTTACTAAAAAATCCAATCCAAGTTCATTCTTTTAACTTAAAGCTTCTGAAATGGAAATTTTCATTTAAATTTAACTCCATCTCCCTGAATTTAGATTTCGGTCGTGCAAACAAGTCATAATACCCGAAATGAAGCTGTTCATGGCCTCCACGGAGCGCTAGTACTCAAAATGATCGATCAGTTCGTTACACAGTCGGGGGCAATGATGATGGGTGTTGTGACCAACCTCTTCTTCAGTTCCTCAAAAGCAATCCTACATTCATCAGACAAAACAAAAGGGTGATCTTTTTCAAGTAACTTACAGAGAGGGTTTGATATTTTGGAGAAGTCTTTGATGAACCTCCGGTAAAAATCGGCATGTCCAAGAAAGCTTCTTATGGCCTTGACGGATGTTAGTGGAGGCAGCTTTGTAATGACATCGAAATTGGCATGGTCTACCTCAATGCCTTTGCTTGAAACCCGGTGCCCCAATACTATACCTTCTTGAACCATAAAATGGCACTTCTCTCAGTTTAGCACTAAGTTTATTTCCATTCACCGTTTCAGCACTCTTGTCAGATTGACAAGGCATTCATCGAACAAAATCCCTACCACTGAGAAATCATCCATGAACACCTCCATAATGTCTTCCGCCATGTCGGTGAAAATGGCCATCATGCACCTTTGGAATGTGGTAGGTGCATTGCATAGTCCGAATGGCATCCTCCTGAAGGCAAAAATGTCAGAAGGGCATGTAAAGGAGGTCTTCTCTCTATCTTCGGGGGATATGGAGATTTGATTGTACCCCGAGTATCCATCCAAAAAGTAAAAGTGGGACCTCCCTGCCAACCTGTCAAGCATCTGATCAATGAAAGGAAGTGGGAAGTGATCTTTGCGAGTGGCAAGATTCAGCTTCCTGTAGTCCATGTATATTCTCCATCCGGTGACGGTTCTAGTTGAAATCAACTCATTATTCTTGTTTTTCACAACCGTCATGCCACCTTTCTTTGGCACACATTGGACCGGGCTAACACAACTGCTATCTGAGATTGGGAAGATAATTCCCGCGTCTAGCCACTTTATTACCTCTTTCTTCACCACTTCATTCATGTTAGGTTTCAGCCTTCTTTGATGTTCCCTAGAAGGTTTGTGTCCCTCTTCCAGGAGAATTTTATGCATGCAATATGCGGGGCTGATCCCCTTTATGTCTGCCATGGTCCACCCGATGGCAGTCTTGCATTCTTTGAGTACATGTATAAGCTTTTGAGCCTTGCACATCTAACAAACTAGATGAGATAATAACAGGTAAAGTGGAGTTAGGACCTAGAAATTCATACCTGAGATGTGATGGTAGTGGTTTAAGCTCAAGCTTTGGTGGCTCTTCTATGGATGGTTTTGCAGGTGGAGTCTCTCTTTTCTCTAAGTGTAGAGGCTCGAATTCAAGCTCTCTCTCCCAAAATCCTTTGCCTTCCAGAGATAGTACCCATTCAGCTAAACTTTAACCATTTACCTCTTCCATGTTCATCAGGCATGCTTGAAGTGGATCTTCAATGGTCAACTATACATCATCTGTCTCCACTATCACATCAACCGCATCAATAAGAGAGCAATTCGCGAACTCACTAGGGCGCCTCATGGATTTTTGCACATTGAATATGATCTCCTCAAGTGTGATTAAGGTTGCTCGAGGACGAGCAAAGGTTTAAGTGTGGGGTATTGATAATAGGTGAATTTGACTATATTTATGCCCTAAATAATCATGCTTTATTGTTGTTTTCATATTGTTTATGATGCAAAAATGCTTTTATTAGTGTTCTTAGTGTGTTATAGGTACACATGAGCTAACTAAGACTAAAAGAGCAAGTTTTGGAGTCAAAGATGGTGAAAAAGGCCAAAGTGTGGTACAAGTCAAGAACTTATGTTGAAAATAGCCGGGAAGGTGTGATTCCGAGCTATATGGATGTTATGGAATGAATTTAAGTGATTTGGAGCTTTGAAGGCTGAGTAAAAGCTCAAGGAATTAAGTCAGGATCGAGTTCGGGGGTCAAATTTGATAGTGTAAGTACAAGCGAAGAATGGATGAGGCATATTGCGCACTGTCAAGTAAATTGGACATAACTTTTGACTCCGAAATCCATTTTGAATATATAATATATGGTTGGAAAGCTAACCCAAAAGGATACAACTTTCATGTTTTGAATTTTTTCAAATTCGCAACGGACCATGGTGAAAAATCGCGTTTCATTCGCGACCGCGGATGAACTGCGGAAAAACAGGCTTTCTGAAGTTTTACTGTTCGCGGTCAGATCGCGGCCGCGAACGAACCACGGAAGGCTCCGCAGCAGCAATCCCAATTGGACTCAAACTTAGTTTTTTAAGCCCTAAAACCTCTATATAAACTCCTAGTTTGCCCAATAGAGGCATGTTATTTTTTTTTTTATTTTTTTTTTCTCGAACATATGTGAAGGATAATTTATGCAGTCGGCTCCAAGATTATACACCTGCTAATACAACAGAATATCTAGAAATACTGAGCATATCACGGACAATTAGATTCACACGCTGTCATAAATAAAAGTGTCCCACGACACCTATTTTTCATCTGCCCCAAAACTTGAGCTTCACATACACTGTAAAGAGCATTGCTGGTTAGGCACGTCGACCTTCAAAGTCCCCACTCCCAGTCTAAAATAGCTTTGCACTTAGGAACTCTCAGATTCGTTCCCTGAATCCATGGCGGTCGACTGAGGGTTCTTGTAACCACTGATTTGTACGTTGTAGCGCTTCTTATCTGCCTTAGCCATTGCCTCATACGGTTCTTTCTCCTCAGCTGACAGCTTGTTCCATCTTTATTTCATTATCGACTGAGGCATGTTATCTTTATTTCATTACTTTGGCAAGATTTTAGTAAGAGAGAATCCTCTCAAACTCTTTATTTTATTTTATATCAATTATTTATTTATGATTTCAATTAATATTCTTGTTTCTTCAAGCATGAGTAGCTAAATTCTTTTCTAAGGTTTTGATGGAACCTATTGGGTGATGAACTTATCGTTTATGTGAATACAAATTGTGACTTAGATTTCTATTTGTTCAACTTCATTCTTGTTGTAGTTAATTGGTAGGATCCCCAATTAGCTGTGCCTATTTAGTGTGCATAACTTGGAAAAGAGTGCATATTTAGGTATATTGTTGAACAACACCACACCTAGGTTATTGGAGGAATCTATAACTTTAGGCGTAAAGACGGGGTTAGGAATAACGAAGTCTTGGGTGCAATCTTAAGTGAACTATTCAAATTAAAGCTAGCTAGGGTAGCTCGGGAGAGTGCACTAGTAAATTATTGTAATTGCTCGGGAGAGGGTTACGATACAAATAGTGTTCATGATTGATAGAATATATTAACAATTTGTATGAGCATGACGATAAGGGATTCCATCAATAGGGGAAATCGATACCTTAGTCCTTCTCATAATATTCTTTTTACTCTATATTCAATTCTTTCTTTCAAGCATTCTTAATTATTGCAAAGTAGATATTCGAAAATCACATAAATATATATTCAAAGTTTGGGAACTTGATTCGGAAGTACTTTTGGGGTTGTGATAGTTGCAATTGGTAGGTTAATTCTCTGTGGGATCGATCTTGGACTTATTAGACCAAGTTATATTGACTACGACCGTTGCTTGGACGTTAATCAGAATCCGGCTAGGCTGAGAGGTAAGGCCAACTCATAAGCAACCTCTCCAACATGCCTCAAAATCTCAAAAGGACCAATAAATCTTGGACTCAGCTTCCATTTCTTCCCAAACCTCATAACGCCCTTCATGGGCGAGACTCGAAGCAGAACCAGCTCGCCACCCATAAAAGCCACATCGCGGACCTTCTTGTCCGCATAACTCTTCTGTCTAGACTAGGCTGCACGAAGTGTTTCTTGAATCGCCTTGACCTTGTCCATTACATCCTGGACCATATCAGTACCTAGCAGTCTAGCCTTGCCTGGATCGAACCAACCCATGGGAGACCTGCACCTCCTACCATATAGAGCCTCATACGGTGCCATCTGAATATTGGACTGGTAGCTGTTGTTATAAGCAAACTACGCCAGTGGCAAGAAAGGATCCCATGAACCTCCAAACTCAATCACGCACGCATAGAGCATATCCTCCAAAATCTAAATAATGCGCTCGAACTGGCCATCAGTTTGGGGGTGAAATGATGTGCTCATCTCCACCCGAGTGCTTAACTCCTGCTGTATGGCTCTTCAGAACCGTGAAGTGAATTGAGTGCCTCTATCTGTAATGGTAGAAACTGGAATACCTTGCAGCCGAACTATCTCCCTAATGTAGATCTCTGCCAGTCGCTCCGATGAATAAGTAGTGCTCACCGGTATGAAGTGGGTGGACTTGGTCAGCCGATCCACAATAACCTAAATGGAATCAACCTTCCTAACAGTCTGTGGAAGCCTAGATGCAAAGTCCATGGTGATGCGCTCCCATTTCCACTCTGGAATCTCAATCTGCTGCATTAGGCCACCTTGATGCTGATGCTCATACTTCACCTGCTGGCAGTTGAAGCACCGAGAAACATATTCAACTATATCCCTCTTCATCCACCTCCACCAGTAATGTTGTCTAAAGTCCTGATACATCTTTGCGGCACCGGATGGATGGAATACCGCGAGCTATGGGCCTCTACTAGAATCAGCTCTCGAAGATCATCTACATTGGGCACACAAATACACCCCTGCATTATCATAACTTCATCATCTCCAATGGTAACATCTCGAGCGTCACCACGCCGAACTCTATCCTGGAGGACAATCAAATGAGGGTCGTCGAACTGACGCTCCCTGATGCGGTCAAATAGAGAAGACCGAGAAACCACACAGGCCAGAACCCGGCTGGGCTCCGAAAGATCCAGTCTAACAAACTGCCGAGCTAAGGCCTGAACATAAATCGCCATAGGACTCTCCGAAGTTGGTAGATATGCCAAACTCCCCAAACTTTCTGCTCGGCAACTCAAGGCATCGACAACTACATTAGCCTTGCCCGGATGATAGAGAATAGTAATATCATAGTCCTTCAGTAGCTCCAACCATCTCCTCCGATGCATATTCAGGTCCTTCTGCTTAAGCAAGTGCTGCAAGCTTCGGTGATTAGTGTAGATCTCACAAGGAACCCCATATAAGTAATGACGCCAAATCTTCAAGGCGTGAACAATGGCAGATAGCTCCAAATCATGAACAGGATAGTTCTTCTCATGTATCTTCAACTGTCTGGACGCATAGGCAATCACCCTGCCGTCCTGCATCAATACTGCATCGAGTCAAACTCGTGAAGCATCACAATATACTGTATATGACCCCGAACCTGTAGGCAACATCAAGATATGGGTCGAAGTCAAAGCCGTCTTGAGCATCTGAAAGCTCGCCTCACACTCCTCTATCCACTGAAAAGGGGCACCCTTTTGGGTCAATCTGGTCATAGGTGTTGCGATCGAAGAGAACCCCTCCACGAAACGACGGTAATAACCCACCAGACAAAGGAAACTGTGCATCTCAGTAGCTGAGGAGGGTCTGGGCCAGCTCTGCACGGCCTCCTTCTTCCTCGGATCCACTCGAATACCATCGCTCGACACCACGTGGCCTAGAAATGCCACTGAACTTAGCCAGAATTCACATTTAGATAACTTGGCATACAGCTGCTTCTCTCTCAGAATCTGAAGCACTATCCTCAGATGCTGCTCGTGCTCTTCCCAACTCCGGGAGTATAATAGAATATCATCAATGAAAACAATCACGAACGAGTCCAAATATGTCCTGAACACACTGTGCATCAAATGCATAAAGGCTGTTGGGGCATTAGTCAGCCCGAAAGACATCACGAGGAACTTGTAGTGACCATACCGAGTCCTGAAGGCGGTCTTTGGGATATCTGGCTCCCGAATCTTCAGCTGATGATAACTAGAGCGCAAATCAATCTTAGAGAACACCTGTGCACCCTATAGCTGGTCAAACAAATCATCAATACGTGGAAAATGATACCAGTTCTTCCCTGTAACTTTGTTCAACTGACGATAGTCAATACATATACGCATAGAACCGTCCTTTTTCTTCACAAACAACACAGAAGCACCTCAAGGCGAAACTCTGGGTCGAATGAAACACTTACCCAACAACTCATGTAACTGATCCTTCAGTTCCTTCAACTCAGGAGGAGCCATACGGTACGGTGGAATAGAAATGGGCTGAGTGCCCGCAACAAGTCAATAGCAAAATCAATATCTCTGTCGGGCGGCATTACCTGGAGATCAGCTGGAAATACATCAGCGGAATCACGTACCACTGGAACGGAATCAATAGAAGGAGTGTCAATGCCGACATCCCGCACATAAGCTAGATAAGCGGCACACCGCTTCTCAACCATACGCTGAGCTTTGAGAAAAGAAATAACACGGCTGGCAGTGTGATCTACAGTACCACTCCACTCAATACGTGGAATGCCTGGCACAGCTAGTGTCACGGTCTTTGTGTGACAATCAAGAATAGCATAATGGGGCGACAACCAGTCCATGCCCAGAATAATATCAAAATTGACCATCCCGAGCAATAATAGATACGCTCTGGTCTCTAAACCATAGATATTAACCAAACACGACCGATACACACGGTCCACAGTAAAGAATCTCCCACCGGAGTGGAAACCTAAATGGGGGCACTCAAAGAATCCTGAGGGACACCCAGATGTGAAGCAAAGTAAGAGCACACATATGAAAAAGTGGAACCAGGATCGAATAGAACCGATGCCTCTCTGTGACTAACCAAAATAATATCTGTGATAACAGAATCAGATGCAACAGCTACAGCGCGATCAGGAATAGCATAAGATCTGGCCTGAACCCTTTCTCGAGGACGGCCTTTGGCACCCTGATCCTTGCCCCTGGCTGGCTGGGCAGGTGGAGTGGCAGTTGGGGCTGGAATGATGGCCTACTGGCCTTGAGAACCACGCTGAGGCTGCGAAGACCGTGGAGGTGCTCCTCTCCTACGCCTGGGGCACTCCCTAACCAGATGGCAAGTATCCTCGCACTCAAAGTAAGCTCTAGGAGGACGTGGTGGCTGTGACTGACCGGCCTCACCCCCACTAGTCTGACCCCCTGAAGGTACCCCACGTAGGAGGCGCACTGGAAACTGGGGGAGCATAATAAGGCTCCAGAGGTGCTGGAAGAGCTGGAGTATTACCGACTGCTGGCAATGCTGAATGAACTGGACGACTAGAATAAACCCTGCCAAAACGACCAGCTGCTGGAGTGTGAGCACCAGAGAAATGGCCTGACTCACGAGACCTCTTGGCCTCCATATCTCCCCGCTCTCTAGGGAGCATACTCTCGATCCGCCTGACAATGCTCACCGCCTACTGATAAGGTATATCCGTCAAACTCTCTGGCCATACTGGACCGGATCGGCAGAATAATGCCCTCAATAAATCTCCGCACTCTCTCCCGGACCGAGTATACCAAAGCCGGTGCATGCCTGGCTAGACGGGTGAAACTAATAGCATACTCCGATACTGACATGGAGCCCTGTCGCAACCGCTCAAACTCTGATCGCCAAGAATCCCTAAGACTCTGGGAAACAAACTCCCTCAGAAACAGATCAGAAAATTGCATCCAGGTCAATGAAGCAGACTCATCTGGACT
>JASVEL010007745.1:0-73245 GCA_032618575.1 Nicotiana noctiflora
CAGCAACTTTTATGGATCTCATGAATACTGCATTCAGGCCCTATCTTGATATGTTCGTGATTGTATTCATTGATGATATTCTGGTGTATTCTCATTCGGAGGAGGAATATGCGGGCCACTTGCAGATAGTATTACAGATGCTTCAGGATTGTAAGTTATATGCTAAGCTCGCCAAATTTGAATTCTGACTGAACTCAGTAGCATTCCTTGGCCATGTGATATCTGACGAGGGTATTAGTGTCGACACTCAGAAGATTGATGCAATAAAGAATTGGCCGAGACCTACAACACCATCAGAAGTCCGTAGCTTTCTAGGGCTAGCAGGATATTATAGGCGGTTTGTAGAAGGGTTTTCCTCTATATCAGCACCATTGACTAAGTTAACACAGAAAGCTACCAAGTTCTAGTGGTCTAACACTTGTGAACGTAGTTTTCAGGAGCTGAAGGATCGATTGACATCCGCACCGGTGCTCACTATCCCTGAAGGAACAGAAGGATATGTGGTATATTGTGAAGCCTCAAGTATAGGTTTGGGGTGTGTGTTGTTGCACCATGGGAAGGTGATTTCATATGCATCAAGACAATTGAAGAAGCATGAAAAAAATTATCCAACCCGTGATAGGGAATTGGCTACAGTAATATATGCTTTGAAGATATGGCGGCACTACTTATACGGCGTCCATGTTGACATCTACACAGATCACAAAAGTCTACAATACATCTTCAAGCAGAAAGAGTTGAATTTGAGGCAGCGTAGGTGGCTTGAATTACTGAAAGACTACGACGCTGAGATATTGTATAATTCTTGTAAAGCCAATGTTGTGGCAGATGCGCTCAGCCATAAGTCAATGGGAAGCTTAGTACATATTGATGCAGGTAGATGGGGGTTGACTAAAGAGCTTCATCAGCTAGCCAATATAAGAATCAGATTGTTAGACTCTGATGACAGAAGTGTTACTGTACAGAATACATCAGAATCATCTTTGGTAGCCGAGGTAGAAGGACGGCAATATGAAGATCCTATCTTACTACGATTGAGAGAGAAAATTCAGTAGTGTAAAATTACGGCTTTTGAGATCGGAGGAGATGGGGCACTGAGATACCAGGGCCGATTATGTGTGCCGAATGTGGCAGGGTTGCGAGAAAAGATTATGAATGAAATTCATAAATCCCGATATTCCATCCATCCTGGCTCAACAAAGATGTATCCTGATGTCAAGGAGTAGTATTAGTGGGATAACATGAAAAAGTCTATTGCATAATTTGTAGCCCAGTGTCCCAATTGTCAACAAGTAAAGATAGAACATCAGAAACCCGGTGGATTGCTTCAGAATATAGAGATTCCGACCTAGAAATAGGAGGTGATTAATATGGACTTCGTTATTGGATTACATCAATCGTATCATAAGTTTGACTCTATCTGGGTGATAGTTGATCGACTTACAAAATGTGCTCATTTTCTGCCAGTTAAGACAACTTAATCTGCTGAAGATTATGTGAAGTTGTATATCAAGGAGATTGTTAGGCTTCATGGTGTGCCGGTATCTGTTATATCAGATCGAGGAGCTCAATTTATGTCTATCTTTTGGAGGTCTTTCTAGAAAGGTTTAGGCACACAGGTGAATCTCAGCACTGCATTTCATCCGCACACTGATGGATAGGCTGAACGTACCATTTAGACATTGGAAGATATGGTACGAGCATGTGTTCTAGATTTTAAGGGAAATTGGGATTACCATCTTCCACTCATAGAATTTGCCTACAATAATAGCTACCATTCCAGTATTAAAAGGGCCCCATATGAGGCACTATATGGGAGGAGATGTAGATCACCAGTTGGATGGTTCGAAGTCGGTGAAACAGAATTATATGGGCCAGATTTGATTCACCAAGCCATTGAGAAGGTGAAAGTGATACGGGAACGATTGAGGACGGCACAAAGCAGGCAAAAGTCTTATTCCGATGTCCGACGTCGTGATCTTGAGTTTGAGGTTGGTGATTGGGTTTTCTGAGGATCTCACCAATGAAGGGTGTTATGCGTTTTGGGAAGAAAGGTAAGCTGAGTCCAAGGTATATCGGTCCGTATAAAATTCTTCAACGAATTAGACAAGTTGCTTATGAGTTAGAATTGCCATCCGAAGTAGAATTTGTCCACCCGGTATTCCATGTATTTATGTTGAGAAAATGTATTCGAGACCCTTCTTGAGTTGTCCCTATCAAAGATGTTCAAGTTACAGAGGATCTATCATATGAAGAAGTGCAAGTGGCTATATTAGATCGACAAGTACGCAAGCTGAGAACAAAAGATGTAGCTTCCGTCAAAGTATTATGGAGGAACAAGAATATGAAAGAAATGACATGGGAAGCGGAAGAAGAGACAAAGCCTGAATACCCTTACCTATTCTAGAATGATGATAAGAAGGATATTGGTGGAACGCAAGATACATTGTAAAGGTGAAACAGCTTTGTGAGGTAAGCAATAACTTGAGAACACTCTTCCTTAATACAAAATGGTGATATGTAAATAATGTCCATGTCTATAATACTTCGTGTAGCCTTGTGAGGCCATACATTGAGCTTCACTGCTTGCAAATTTTGCTAGTGACCATTTTATAGGGGAAAATTGACCAAAACTTTCCGCTGGAATCCACGATGATTTGGACTCCCTATAAACCCTTAAATCCGAGGACGAATGTTCCTAAGGGGGGGAGGGTGTTACAACCCATATCCACACACGTTAGTTCATTCCATATGTTAGTTAACACAAATTCAAGAAGGAATTATACTTGAGATGATAAGAAGTTAATCCGATTGATCTTAAGTGATACAAGGGTGCATAAGGGTGATTAACAAGTATTAGAAGTTAAACGAATCAAGGATGTTGTAACTCGTACTTTTGGGTAAACCTATAGATGCTTAATATACTCAAGAGGTCATTTTATAAGGTATTTGAATCATATAATATAAGTATCATAGGTCTTGAAGTCAAACGAGTTATGAAACAAAAGTCGACAAAAGTTGTCGCAACTTAGGTTCATAGTTTTACTTAAAGTTTAGGTCAAATGTTACTAAGCTTTTCTCCATATTTACTTATAATTGTGGAGTGATCTAACCACCAAATTGAATATCTATGAGTCTAGTTAATAACTTATTAAACCGTTCATCGATACAATCTCAGAGTAGAGAGATATTCGCATTTTCGCGAGACTGCGCCAAACAACTCTCTATGGGGCCCACTTAGGCGGTTTAAGACATTTGGATATATATAGGACGCCTCCAACCAATTTTAAGTAATTTATATTCACTATATTCAGACCTTAGAACCCTAAGAACACCCTCTCAAGGTTCTCTCAAGGTTCAAGACCCAAATAAAGGGCAAACAACACAAATCAAGTGTCGGGAATCACGTGGCGCTAGTAAGTCTCTTGTTCTTCTTGTTGTTGCTCATTTTTGTGCTGTTACTGCTCGTGTGGGGGGTTGTTTTAAACGGTTTATTTTCTGTAAATACTCCCTCTAGTTCTTAATATCAACCCTAGGTGATTTCAAGCCTTCTAAACTGATTCTAGTGCCGAAAAAAATACTAATTGATGGCTAGCTTCGCTTCCTTGTTGTTGTGGCAGAATTGGAGGGATATTTTGTGGAGAATTAAGGTCAAATTGGATTTTTTCTTTCTGTATTCAGGTAATGAACCTCTTAATTTGTGTGTATTTAAGATTATCCAAGTTGTGGCTAAGTCATTGAAGCTAGAACTTGTGAAATATATATCGAAAGGCTTGGTAGAAATGTTATCGGTTGGTGGACTGTTTTGGGATGTTCAATATGATTAACATTGATGTTGTTTTGGCTGTTTGGTGATTTTTTCACATGTGGGAGTTCATATAAATAGGGGAGGTGCTGTCCGTTTCATCACAAAATAGGTTGTGGTTGGTACATAATAGTTGCGACGCTTAAACGTTAACGATAGTGTCATTTCTCCTATTGTAGACTATGGAGTCGTGATGTTTGCATAGCTTGAGGTTGGGGCAGTATATACAAGGTATGTGATACTATCCCTTTCCTTCTTTTGCACGACTCCGATTGTACATAATGTAATGAACGAGCTTCCAAAGATACTCTACTCTTAGAAGCTAGCAGTACTTACATTATTTCCCCTCTTATGGAACGATTGATGTTGATGTTGCTTCTCTTATTCTTATGTTAACAATCTTGTTGGTACTTCCAGATTCCTATAAGGTTCATAGTGAAGAGTTAGTCCTAATAAGGTGTACATAGGATACCGACCTTACATCACTCTGAAAGGTCTACAAGGTGTTTTCATGAGTCGAGCATGAATTATATATAAGTATCTATTTTACTCTACCGAGTCGCGCTATAGTCGGCCGAGTACGGCACCTATTGTGAAACCACTGATCAGTTGGGTTATACCGAGCTCCATGTGGCCGGGTACGATTCTACCGAGCCTTATAATGGTCGGGTACATTTTTACCGAGCCTATTACGGCCGGGTACGATATGATGATGATGATGCCCACAGAGGCATATGTTTTAAAAGATTATGTATTTATACATATGTATCATGCATTTCATGTCAGTAGCCCTCAGAGGTACTCAGATGTTACAGGTTGTATATTCTCTATCCCTGCTTACATTACTGTTCGTATTTATGGTTCTCTGCCTTACACACTCAGTACTTTATTCGTACTGACATCATTTTGTTTGTGGATGCTGCATGTCGTGCTGCAGGTTCTGATAGACAGGCAGGTGTAGCTCCCCCATCACAGTAGTTTGTCCAGTTCAGCGTTGATTGGCGAGACCCCTTCTCCGGACTTGCCTTGGTCTTAATATGCATTTTTGTTATAGACATTATGGGTATGTCGGGGCACTTTTCCGGCTATGTTGCAGCACGTATGTTCCTTAAGAGGCTCATAGACAAGTGTCGACTCATGTATAGTTTGGTATGCCTTGTCGGCTGGCTTTTGTTGTATAGTCTTTCATTTTAGAGTGGTAGCTTGTACTATATGTATATAGTTTCTTTATTGTCTGGTCATCCCATGTTATGTAGGTTCATGCCATCATATTTTATTATTGGTTGTCCATGATCCATGTCTGCCATTTATATTGCTCTCGTCAGCCCTAAAAGATAATAAAGAAGGTTAGATAAAATGTACGTTGGTGCTCTGCAAGTATGGTCGGGTGCTAGTCATGGTCCTCCAGTTTGGGTCGTGACAATATGTCACCTCATAAATACTTTCTCCCACATTTATAAAATTCACAGTTCTCTTAGGTGACGGGGGTTTTGGTGGCTCTTGTCTATTTTTCATGTAGGCCTGTTTTCCTTTCTCACTAAATAACTCAGTGAGATAGCCCTTTTTTAATAGATGATCTACTTCACTCTGTAAAAATCGGCATTATGAGGTCTTACGCCCGTGATCATTATGAAATTCACACCAATTATCTGGATTGCGTTTGTTTGGATTTGAACGCATTCTCTTCGACTACTGTACCATATCTCCAATGCTTCGCAAAACAGCTACGAGCTCGAAGGTGGTAACATTGAAATTGTATCCACCAAATCTTGCCTTCAAACTTCCATCGTCATCAAATGGCTCATGCCTATTTCTATAATTTCTAAATCTTGAGAAATAACTGGATAACCTGCTTCTCGATTTTTTATCATATCATTGATTTTCCTGTTTCGTTCTTGAATCTTTTCCTACATGTCCCAGATATGGATCGTATCTATTCTTACCTGATCTCCTTTCGGTTTCAGACCTTCTGGATCTGCCCCTTTCATCATGGGAGTGTAGGAGTACGGTATCATCTTTAATTCTGAGTTTTGTGCTATACCTGTTATAAACATCATTCCAAGTAGTTGCAAGAAATTCATGAAGGGTTTCGTTAAGCTTTCTTGTGGCTTCTGAGGTTTTGTCATTCAAATTACTTGCAAAAGCTATTTCAGTCCAATTATATGGTACCCGAGGTAAAGTCATTCGTTCACGTTGAAACCTATCAACGAAGTCTCTGAGTAACTCCGTGACTAATTGTTTAATTTTGAAAATGTCCTCCATTCTTTTTTCAACCTTTTGTGCTCCTAAGTGCGCTTTTATAAAAGAATATGTAAGCTCAGCAAAAGAATTAATAGAATTTTCAGGTAAGAGAGAATACCAGGTTAACGCTCCCTTTGTGAGTGTTTCTCCAAATTTTTTGACCAATACGGACTCAATTTCCTGCTTGGTTAAATCATTCCCTTTAACGCCCATAGTAAATGTTGTCACATGATCACGAGGGTCTGTTGTACCGTCGTATTTTGAAATATCTGTTATTTTAAACTTCTTGGGAATAGGAAGAGGAGCTGCACTTGGTTTCTGGTGAGAATATTTATCCGCATCAATCCCTTAGATTATTGGAGGAACACCCGGTATTTGCTCCATCCGATCGCTTTGTTCCTTGAGTTGTGCCTGCAAGGTTAGTACCATAATTTGTAAATAAGAGTTAATTGCATTACATATATCCATTTCTCGTGGTCCAGTGGGGGATCCTCCGTTTGTGTCATCGAGACCAGAACGAGGATTCTCCAGTGTATTATTATTGGGGGAAGGAGTGAGTGGCGAAAAAGGCAACCGGCTGACTAAACCCTGAAGAGCTTGGTTAACTTATGCATCAATTATTCTCTAAATAACTTGTTCTGGCCCTTCAAAATGTTCTAACTGCTCTTGTTCGTCATCATGTCATACAGGTACAGAAGTACCCTCACGAGACTGGCGTGGAGAGGCTTGAGGGAAAGGAGCTATGTTAACATTGTTCAAGTCCCCTTGAGCTTGAGGTATCTGGTTTTCAACAACATTGTTGTTCTTGTTGTTCTTGTTGTTGGTGTTTGACACGATGTTAACAACAAGTAAGGTGTATAAGCTTAGAAATAATAGATTATCAGATTCCCGATAACGGAACCAATTTATTTAATCAAAATATGGAACTTCGATTAAAACTAGAAAATAAGAGAAATATCGGGTTACTGATAATCAAGAGACCAAAGAATGTAATAGGCTTTCAATAATTAGAATGAACATTAAAGAAAAGTTGTATTTCAATATAATTCCAATAGTTGATCGTGTCTACAAATGGTATAACTTCTTCCTTTTATAATTAATCCTAGGTAGAAGAATGAAACCTAGGCTTTAATGACATAATTATGAGTAATAAATGACATTGAATAGGTCGTTACACAATCATTCCTATTAAATGACAATTTCTTCAACGTATCAGGTATTTAATATTTGAATTTGGACTTCTTCCTGTCTTCGGGTCCCTGTTCTAAATGCTTTTTTATCTGTTGCCCTTGAATGTCTTGAATTGATACGGAACTCGTGTCTACTTACTTTTTCCCTTTTCTCATGTCTCATATCATTAACTTCGTATGTTTTTTGAATATTCAAGAGTCCACAGTCTTAAATGCCCTATTTAGATACGTGATTCGTATCTAAACTACTCCTCACGTCCTCTTTGAACTCCTCTTCTTATTTAAATATTATTTTGTGGACCTTTTGACCAATCCACATGTCATACCACGTTACTTTTAATAAAAATTCAATTTTTACCCAATACACTTCTATCTACTTAGTAGGATGACTTCTTTTAAGACTATAAAACAGAGGGTCCTTCCTAGAGTTTATTCAAATCATTATCCTATTTGATTAGTTATATCCAACACATATTTTCCTTCTGCTTAAGGCCATAGAAATATGGGTAGACACTTCAGAGGTGACAACACCGCTACTTAAATTGATAACTGAATTTGTGCTGTACAAATCCCAACGACTGAATTTTTAAATCTCATCTCCCAAGGGCATTCTTATTTTTTGAGAATTAAGCAAATTGATTGTTGCATATGATAGGGATATAGTATATATATATGCCTTAGATCCAGTATCATATTTGATGATTTAAATATATTTTGTGAAGGTTATTTGATATAAAATATATATATGGCATTTGATATTCTTTTATCATAGTTATTATTAATTATTTGATTAACTTGATATAGTCCTTGATTAAATTTTGAGATTTGACATTGTGATGGAGATCATAATAATGAGAGTCAAGTTTCTTAGTATAATTTAATCTAAATTTGTTCTTGTTCGTAGGATTATTAATTTGGACATTGGTAGTCTAGTAAGATCAATATTTATGTGATCGTCTTTATTTGATAAAGATTAGTTGATCTTATTAACTAATTCACATAGAAGATGATGCATATAAAGATATGATCATTGAATCGACGCATTGGATAATTCCTAATGGTTAGAATTACCATAAACTATCAATATGATATTATCTCGAAGAATGTGATGTAAGAATTTCCTATGACCTAAGATCGTCACAGTAATGACAAGTTATTTATTGTTTGTTTATATTGGACACATATGGCCCTTGAGCGATAATTGAAAGGATATTGGGTACGATTAAATACTTGTAGAATTAGTGATTGATCAAGATGGAATCTGTCAACTCTTGGAATGAGTTTAAGTTCCGTGTTGTCATGAATTATAAACGACCAAACTAAGACCTTGGCCAGGGCAATTTAATGAAAGAAGAAATGCGTTTCATAGGTCATTCAATGGTTGATTATATTTGACATTAACACATAGTTGGTCGCCTATTTGGATTTGACAGTTGAACTATATCCTAGGGTGATCTAGAGCTATAAGGACAGAACGAATTACTACATTATTCTACTACTGATTCTTGAGATAAATTGTATACTTCATTATTCTATTCGGTCGTTAAGGAGTGTTGCTAGACGCCACCCTTGATTAGTATATTAATGTGATCAATTTACTACTGGCTTAGTATTGAACCTATGAGGTCGCACACTAACGAGTGTTCTCGCCATTGCAAAAGGATTAATTACTTTATTATTTGATAATTAAATTAAGGAATTTAATTAGTCAAATAAATTAAGTTATTAGTCCAAATAAAATATTCTTATATTTTTTGCTAGCACATAAGATATATGTCATGAGCCAAAATCCCAACCAGGTCGCGATGTCGCCTCTCGTGAAGACAAGGCCAGCCAACAACCCAAAATGATCTTCTTAACAGCTATCAAATATAAACGAATAGAAAATATAGCTCCTTGGCATTAAAACCATTGATTTCGTCCCAATACAACGTCACGAGCATCTATTGAGTAAAGGCGCTTCTACTAGCCAACAATGTATAGATAAATACAAGATAAAAACTGGAATACAATGATGAAGTAAAGTGCCATGGACGTGTGACGACTCAAAGGGTCATCACTTATTTTATTAATCATTTCGAGCTTCCGAGGCCTCGAAAACCTCATTCTATGTTGCCTCGATTTACGTGCACAATCCGAGCATGTAGCCGGAAAGATTTTGTGATAGAAAATATGAATTCTATGAGAAATTTGGATAAAAATGATATTAATATTGATATGGTTGACTTCGGTCAACAGTTTTGGTAAACGGATCCGGACCCGAGATTGGATGGTCCCGAGAGGTCCGTAGGAAAATATGGGACTTAGACATGCGTCCGGAGTCGAATTCTGAGGCCTAGAGCCAAAGTTATGAATTTTTCTATGAAATTGTTTTTGATGTAATTGTTAAAGGAAATGAATTAATTGACCTTGGTATCGGGCTCGTATTTTGGTTCCGACGCCCGGTACAAGTCTTAAATATTATATATGTGATTTCTGTAAAGTTTGGTGACATTCGGATGTCGTTTGAGATGTTTTGGACCTTGAGTTCCAAGTTAGAAAGTTTTGAGAACCAAAAGTATGAAAATCATGAATTTGAGGCTTGATTTGATGAAAACGATGTGATATTGGCGATGTGATCGCACGAACAAGTTCATAATGTGTTTTTGAGGTTGTGTACATGTTTGGTTTGAAGCCCGTGGGGCTCGGGTAAAGATTTGATAGGCCGTTGGATTAAATTCTGAAATTTTGCACTGCTGGTTTTTCACCCAGTTGTTGGCTTCGCAATTG
Organism: Nicotiana noctiflora; assembly: GCA_032618575.1. Taxonomy (NCBI): domain Eukaryota; kingdom Viridiplantae; phylum Streptophyta; class Magnoliopsida; order Solanales; family Solanaceae; genus Nicotiana; species Nicotiana noctiflora. The sequence goes on from JASVEL010007745.1 coordinate 10,006, forward strand.
CGAAGCATTTCTCGCAATTGTGAAGGGGACTGATCAAGGCAGGGCTCGCAAATGCGAACCCTGATCGCAAATGCGAAAACCCCTCATGCCCGGCCTTGTTCGCAAATGCGAACAATTGTTCGCAAATGCGAACGTCCCCAGGGCCTGCCTATGTTCGCAAATGTGAACAACAGTTCGCAAATGCGAACGTTCCCTATACTGTCTGTGTTCGTAAATGCAAACCATTGTTCGCAAATGTGAACACTGCCCTATACTGCCTGTGTTCGCAAATGCGAACATTAGTTCGCAAATGCGAACACTCCCTTTTTCTGCCAGTGTTCGCAAATGCGAAAAAAAGTTCGCAAATGCGAACTTCCCAGCCTTAGCTTATTTTTCAAACTCCGGAAATTGGTCGGGGTTCGCAATTGCGAACCCATGTTCGCAAATGCGAACACAGAGACCTGTAAAACACGATTTTCAGTTCATTTCTTCACTTTTAACAAAACAAAAACACCCATTTGCGATTCTTCACGGATTCCTTCTTCATCAAAACAATTGTAAGTCACTTTTTACTTAATTCTTTCAATTCCTAACATCATTAAACATGTTTTTCAATAGAAATCAAAGGTTTTCATGGTAGAATTTCTTGTTTTTGTTAGAATATAGGGTTTTTTAATAAATTGGGAAATTGGACCTCGAATTAAGGTCTGATTTTGAAACAAATCATATACATGAACTCGTGGGGGGATGGGTAACCGGATTTTGGTCCTTACCCCGAGTTCCGACCATGTGGGCCCGGGGTTGAAATTCACTATTCCGGGCCAGAATGTTGTAAAAGTTGTATTTGGTCTTAAGAATTAGTTTGTTGAGTAGTATTGATGATATTAAATCAATTGTGTATAGATACGATTGGATTGGAGCCAAATTTGAAAGAAAAAGACATTTCCACGGATTGAATTATTCATAAACATTCGAGGTAAGTGTTTGTTCTATCCTAGCTTGAGGGAATAGGATTATGTGTTATGTGTTATGTGATCGAGTGCGGTGTATGGGCTGTGGTGACGAGCATCCATACACCGGCGTCTAGTATGACCGTGAGTCGTTGAAAATGCTTATTTTGAGATATATTTACAGATGAATTGTTCTCCCTTGTCGGGACTTGTTATGAAGATGATTATTGATTGCCCTTGTTGGGACGGTTTATGAATTACTGTTTCTTTCTTTGCCCTTAACCGTGATTGTTATTTGGGTGAGGAAGAGTGATAATGCACGAAGGGTGATGCCGTGCCATGTTTTATTATTTATGCACGAAGGTTAATGCCGTGCCATGTTTTATTGATTAGGCACGAAGGATCATGTCGTGCCCCGTTATTGAACCATGTACGAAGGATCATGCCGTACTATGGATGTGAGGATGAGAGTAAAAGCACGAAGGGTGATGCCGTGTACTTTATTTGCTTATTTGGTGAGGATGAGAGTAAAAGCACGAAGGGTGATGCCGTGCAACTGCTTGCTATTCCTTGACTTGATATTACTTGTGTTTCCATTATAGTTTATTTTTTTCCTTGTGAATTTATTAACTGTTGTTAATTGTTGAATTCTTTGAGATATTCCGTATTGTGTTATTACCTGGTTATTTCTTATTATTCTGTAGTATACATATATATTGAATTGTACAGGTTTATGTGGGTGTCTGGTCCTAGGCTTGTCACTACTTCGCCGGGATAGGCCAGGCACTTACCAGCACATGGGGTCGGTTGTGCTGATACTACACTTCTGTGCGTTTTTGCACAGGTTCAGGTTACGATCAGGAGCAGCAACAGTAATTCGATTGTGTGGGAGTTGATCACGTTTGAGACCGAGGTAGCTTGCAGATGTCCGCAGGCCCGGCATCTCTCTCTTTATTTATGTTACTAGCTGTAGTCTCTTTGTTCCGAGACAAACAGAATTATGTTATATTTCTTTCAAACTCTTATGTGTAGTATTCGGTAGTAGTTCGTGAGTTGGTGACTCCACGTCTTGGGTAGAGGATTTCAGTATGATTTTCATCTTTGTAATTAGTTATTTCTATTTCGATAAAGTATTCCGCATTTATTTAATTAAAATTGTGTTAAAAACAGGATAGTATGAATACGGTGGCTTGCCTAGCTACCACGAGTAGGCGCCATCACGATCCCGATGTTGGGGGAAAATCCGGGTCGTGACAAGTTGGTATCAGAGCTCTAGGTTACATAGGTCTCACCACTCACGAACAAGCTTAGTAGAGTTTGAGAGGTAGGTACGAAGACGTCTGTACTTTTCCTCCAGAGTCTATTGAGTTAGGAAAGAGTCTCTCATTTGTTCTTTCTTGTCGTGCGACTTGTTCCTCAATTGCTGATTGAACTTCTATTCTGTCCTTTCGCAGATGGTGAGGACACGCGCTTCTTCGTCCGCTGACCAGCAACTCGAGCCCCAGGCAGCTCCCGTGAGGGGCAGGGGCCGAGGCCGTATCAGAGGCCGTGGTAGGGGTAGAGCTCAGCCCCCGGTAGCTACTCCAGAGGTGGAGCCTCATATTGAGATTGACGAGGAGGTTCCAGTCCCAGCAGCTCTAGTGGGCCCAGCTCAGGTCCCAGGAGAGGCTTTATTTACCCCGGATCTTCGGGATGCTTTGGTCAGAATAGCGGGATTTATGGACAGCATTGCCAGAGCGGGCTTATTATCAGTTGCACCAGCCGCTTCTCAGGCTGGAGGAGGGGCCCAGACTCCTATTGCTCGTACTCCGGAGCCAGTAGCTCCTCAGCCTCAGGCACCAGTAGTTCAGCCAGCTGTGGCCACTCAGTCAGGTACCACAGCTCATGCAGGTGATGGAGCGGCCATGACTTCTGATTCGTTATGGAGGCTTGATCGGTTCTCCAAGCTATTTACCACTACATTCAGTGGAACCACATCAGAGGATCCTCAGGACTTCTTATTCAGTTGCCATGAGATTCTCAAGACTATGGGGATCGTGGATACAAACGGAGTTGACTTCTGTACTTTCAGGCTTGCAGGATCCGCCAAGACTTGGTGGAGAGATTATTGCTTGACTCGACCGGCAGGGTCCCCAGCTTTATCATGGGACCAGTTTGCGGAACTATTTATGGAGAAGTTTCTCCTTGCTACTCAGCGGGATGTACTTCGGAGGCAGTTTGAGCGCCTCCATCAAGGCACTATGACAGTTACACAGTATGAGATGAGATTTGTCGATTTGGCTCGTCATGCGGTGGTGATACTTCCCACGGAGCGGGAGAGGGTCCGCAGGTTTATAGATGGGCTTAATTAGCCAATTAGACTCCAGATGGCTATGGGCGTGGGGAGTGACATATCATTTCAGGAGGCAGCCAATGCAGCACGCGAGTTGAGATGGCTCTCGCTAGAGGAGGCGGTTATTCTTCGGATAAGAGGCCTCGTCATTCGGGTAGGTTTGGTGCTTCTTCCTCTGGTAGCAGAGAGAATCCTTTGATAGAGGCCGGTCCTCCGGGCCTTTTCATTCCGCCCTTCGAGCTTCACAGGGTGGACCGGGTGATCGCGGTTTTCGTGGGCATTATTCGGACCGGCCTCCTATTAATGCTCGGCCTCTTCGAGTGTTCGTGGAGGCCATTCGAGTCGTCGGGGCCAGCAGCCCTATCGGTCCAAGAGTTGCTACGGTTGTGGTGACCCGAGGTCATTTTATCGGGTATTGCCCTCTAGCAGCGGGCAACTCTCAGCAGCGAGGTCCTTGTCCCATGATTCAGGCCCCAGCTGACCCTCAGCCTGCCCAGCCAGCCGAGGCGGGGGTAGAGATTATAGAGGTGGAGGTCGAGACCGCAGAGGTGGAGACCGTCCAGCCAGAGGTAGAGGTCGGCCGGTTGATGGTCGTCCTAGAGACGCAGCCTAGAGGGAGGTGCGGATCCCCGATTCTATGCTTTACCGACCAGGCCAGGCAGAGGCATCGGATGCCGTGATTATAGGTACTATTCTTGTGTGTGGCGGAGGTGCTTCGGTATTATTTGACCCTGGATCTACATATTCATATGTGTCTTCCTACTTTGCACCGCATTTCGCCGTGCCCAGCTATGCTCTGGATATTCCAGTTTATGTGGCTACACCAGTGGGTGACTCCATTGTAGTCGATCGGGTGCATCATTCATGCGTAGTTATATTAGGGGGTCTTGAGACTCGTGTTGATCTGTTGCTTTTGAATATGGTAGATTTTGATGTCATATTGGGGATGGACTAGTTGTCCCCATACCATGCTATTCTAGACTATCATGCTAAGACTGTGACCTTAGCCTTGCCAGAATCACCCCGATTAAAGTGGAAAGGTACCTCAAGCCACTCCGTTCGCACTGTTATTTCCTATGTTAAGGCTCGACGTATGGTCGAGAAGGGGTGTCTAGCTTATCTGGCTTATGTTCGTGATTCCAGCGCAGAAGTTCCTTCCATTGAGTCGATCCCTATTGCACGGGAGTTTCCGGAGGTTTTTCCTTCAGACCTGCCGGGCATGCCACCCGACAGGGATATTGATTTCTGTATTGATCTGGCACCGGGCACTCAGCCCATCTCTATTCCACCCTATCGTATGGCCCCACCGGAGCTAAAAGAGTTAAAAGATCAGTTGTAGGGCCTTCTTAAGAAGGGCTTTATCAGGCCCAGTGTTTCCCCCTGGGGAGCACCTGCATTATTTGTAAAGAAGAAGGATGGCTCAATGCGGATGTGTATTGATTACCGGCAGTTAAACAAGGTGACTATCAAAAATAAATATCCACTTCCACGAATTGATGATTTATTTGACCAGTTTCAGGGTGCCAAGGTATTTTCAAAGATAGACTTGAGGTCAGGCTACCATCAGCTGAAGATCAGGGCGGCTGACATTCCTAAGACAGCCTTTCGCTCTGGATATGGGCATTATGAGTTCTTGGTCATGTCCTTCGGGTTGACCAATGCCCCAGCAGCATTCATGGAGTTAATGAATCGGGTATTCAGGCCTTACTTAGATCTGTTCGTGATAGTCTTTATAGATGACATCCTGGTGTACTCCCGCAGCCGGGAAGAGCACGAGCAGCACCTCAGAGTGGTTCTTCAGACTCTGAAAAATAACCAGCTATATGCCAAATTTTCTAAATGTGAGTTCTAGCTGAGTTCGGTAGCATTTCTGGGTCACATTGTATCGGTGGAAGGTATTCGGGTAGACCCAAAGAAGATTGAGGCAGTCCAGAATTGGCCTCGACCAGCTTCAGTGACGAGATTCGGAGTTTCTTGGGGTTAGCAGGTTACTACCGTCGATTTGTAGAGGGTTTTCTTTTATTGCAGCCCCGATGACCAGGTTGACCCAGAAGGGTTCCCTGTTCCAGTGGTCAGATGAGTGTGAGGGGAGCTTTCAGAAGCTCAAGACAGCCTTGACTACAGCACCAGTGCTGATACTACCTACGGGTGCAGGGCCTTATACAATTTACTGTGATCCCGTACAGGGCTTGGAGCGGTATTGATGCAGGATGGTAAGGTTATCGCTTATGCTTCGAGGCAGTTAAAAATACATGAGAAGAATTATCCGGTTCATGATCTTGAGTTAGCAGCAGTGGTTCATGCCTTAAAGATCTGGAGGCATTATCTATATGGTGTGACATGTGAGGTGTACACTAATCACAAAAGCCTACGGTACTTGTTCAAGCAAAAAGAGTTGAATCTACGACAGCGGAGATGGTTAGAGTTGCTAAAAGACTATGATGTTACTATCTTATATCACCCAGGTAAGGCCAATGTGGTGGCCGATGCTTTGAGTAGAAAGTATGCCAGCATGGGTAGTCTTGCATACATTCCGGTCAGTGAGAGACCATTAGCTCTAGATGTCCAGGCCTTAGCCAACCGGTTCGTGAGATTAGACATTTCTGAGCCTAACAGGGTGTTAGCCTGCACGGTCGCTCGTTCTTCTTTATTTGAGCGTATCCGTGAGAGGCAATTTGATGATCCTCATTTGCGTGAGTTGAGAGATACAGTACAGCGGGGAGGTGCCACACAGGTAAGTCTAGATGATGATGGGGTATTGAAATTGGAGGGTCGAGTTTGTGTGCCCAATGTCGAAGGGATTCGAGAGTTGATCTTAGCGGAGGCCCACAGTTCGCGGTATTCTATTCACCCAGGCGCCGCGAAGATGTACCAGGACTTACGGCAGCACTATTGGTGGCGCAGAATGAAGAAAGATATCGTTGCGTATGTCGCTCGGTGTCTGAATTGTCAGCAGGTGAAATATGAGCACCAGAGACCTGGTGGTGTATTCCAGAGGATCGAAATTCCCGAGTGGAAATGGGAGCGGATCACTATGGACTTCGTTACTGGACTTCCTTTGACTCGGAGGAAATTTGATGCTATTTGGGTTATTGTTGATAGGCTGACCAAATCAGCACACTTTATTCCAGTATCTCTCTCCTACTCGTCGGAGAGGTTAGCGGAGGTTTACATTAGGGAGATTGTTCGTCTCCATGGGGTGCCAGTATCTATTATCTCTGATCGGGGAACGCAGTTTACCTCGCGGTTCTGGAAAGCGGTCCAGCAGGAGTTAGGCACCCAGGTTCAGTTGAGTACGGCATTTCATCCTCGGACGGATGGCCAGTCCGAGAGGACTATTCAGATTCTTGAGGACATGCTTCGAGCCTGTGTTATTGACTTCGGAGGCTCGTGGGACCAGTTTCTGCCACAGGGGATCTGATTTCCTCCCATTGCATGTGAAGAAGCTACTGTAGTAGAGGATGCAACCACCTGAGCTAAGCTAGTGCATACTGATAAAATCTGGGCCAAAGTCTCTTGAAGACCCGGTATCTTAATAGAAACTGCCGGTGCATGAACCTGGGCTGGTGGGATGCCTGCAGCTGGAACCTGATCCTGAACCTGGGCCACCGGCGCTGGAATCTGACCCTGAGTCTAGTCAGCTGGTGGGTCAATAGGTGCTGGCACTGCTGCCCTACCTCTACCACGACCGCGGCCTCCAGGTGGCACTGGTGGTCATCCGCCACGTCCGCTAGCACAAGTTCTCGCCATCTGCGAGAGAATAGAATATGGAAAAATTTAGTTTCACGATGACACAAACCGCATGATATGAATCCAAGAAAATTGAAGGTTTTCCTAAAGTTTTATAGCCTCTCGATGGTAGATACAGACGTCTACGTACCGATCCGCGAAAGCCTACTAAACCGGCTCATGACTCGCGAGTCCTAGTAACCTAGGCTCTGATACCAACTTGTCACGACCCAAATCCGATCGTGATGGTGCCCAACACTAAAGCTAGGCCTGCCAGACCAACAATTGTTTTTCACAGATAAATATCAGTCCCAAATGGACAACTCAAGAAGAATATATGAGTAAAAGAACTCCAATAATAATAATAATAATATGAATAAATACTGAGAAGACCAAAAATGAACTAACATTCCCAAAGATCTAGGGTCACAAGTCTAGAGCCTCTAAACAAAACTGAATAGTAATAGAGAATACTGAATGAAATACTCAAATCTGAAACATATAATAATAACTAAATGGAATGAGAAGCTAGGTTCTGCGAACGTCGGCAACTGCCTCAGCAACTCGAAATAACTCTGTAGAAGCTGGAGTGCTCGTTTATTCCTCTTGTGTACCTGAATCTGCACACAAAGGTGCAGGGAGTAGGGGTGAGTACTAAGTACTCAGTGAGTAATAAATATATATTAATAGCTGAAAGCAAGAAATCCACAGAATACCACAGAGTAAAGCTAAACTACAGTCCGATTCCTTCTATGAACTAGCAACAATAGTATATTGCAATTATCACAGATAAAGATGAAATGCAATGCACATGACCGCTACGACGTGTAGCCCGATCCATTTAACATCAACGGCGCTCACTGGGGGTTTGTACAGACTCAGGAGGGGCTCCTACAGCCCAAGCGCAATAATACTGCGGCGTGTAGCCCGATCCTCATATCATCTGCTACGGTGTGCAGCCCAATCCATTCTCAGTCAACAACATGCATATAAGTCACACAACAGTTCAAATTATTTACTTCCAGGTTCCAGTTCATTAATTATGAAAATACTTTAATTTTTATTTAATTTTCTAAGAACAGGTGACTTAGCATTTCAACTTGGTGATTTTAAACCAGGACTGAGATCAGTTATTAAGCAAATAGAGCTATCACATATATAACTATCCCCTAGGGATACTACAGGTCGACACAAGGCCCCAAACATGGCTTGCAGCCCACAAATATATCAACACAATGTGTGCTTCAACCATATATATCATGTTATTCATCTTCGGGATGGACTAAGTCTCAATTCCCAGTCACAATCAATCCCGCACCTGCCACGGGATGCGAGCCACGCCCTACTAGCGTCACAATATGCTAAACCGGGGTTTTGAACCCTCAGGCTACCATTTACACCAACTACTCACCTCTAGCCGGCCGTGGACTCGTCCGCGATGCCTTTTCCCTTTGAATTTGCCGCCTCGTGCATCGAATCTAGTCAAACTATATCAATTATATCAAATACCGGTCAAAGAAACATAACCCAATTTAATTTACTCCAAATGCGCAATAATGCACCAAGTTGGTAAAACCCGGACCCTGGGCCCGCTTCTCGAAAGATTTCGAAATTCAAACCAACAGATTCCTCCTCTCGCAACGAGTCCGTGCATATAAAATTTATCAAAATCGGAGTTCGAATGGCCTTTCAAAAATCAAAATTTTGTTTTCATGATCTAGGCCCTAATTTTTCACAATTTCTACCCAAATTCATGAGTTTTGATGTTAATTCTACCATATAATCGTGTTTTTGAGTCAAGAAACTGACCTCCAATGTTTCCCCGATGACAACCTGTTACTTCTCATCCAAATGCTCTCCAAAATGTTCAGTTTTTATGATAAATAATGTTTAGTTCGCGGAGGTTTTGTTATTAAACCCTTCTGTCAGGCTTGTAATTAGCCTTATGCGATCGCAGCATCCTGCATGCGATTGCGATGCACAATTTTTCCCCAGGCCTTATTTTGCCTTACGCGATCGTAGGACCCTGCATGCGATAGCAGTGAACCCGGTCACCCTTCTACGCAATCGCAGGGCAACCGACGCGATCATAGTGTACTTAGTTCTCCTCCTATGCGATCGCAGTGTATGTTGCGCGATCGCGAAGAATAACTCCCCATGTCTATACAATCGCATGACTATTCACGCGATCGCATAGAGGAACTTTTGGCTGCCCATTTCCTCTTCTACGAGATCACAACCCTAGGCACGCGATCGCATAGAAGGAATTCTCTGGCAGTTTCTACTGCAAATGTTTTCTGCAATTTTCTAGATAAAAGCTCCCGTTGGGCATCCGAAATCATCCCGAGACCCCCGGGACCTCAACCAAAACCACAAATAAATCTCATTACCTCATTCAAACTTGCTCGTAACATAAAAACACCATTGTAAACATCAATATCACAATTTTCTCACGGATTCAAGCCTAAGTTTCTTTAAAACTTCTGAAACTAACATTCGATCCAACACCCGACCTAAACACCTCCGAATGAGATGAAATTTTGCACACATATCCAAACTCACCTAACGGAGTGTCACGACCCAAACCCCGGTCGTGATGGCGCCCAACACAATGCTAGGCAATCCCGACCATGTTATCCATTAACCCAGCCAATTATTAATTACACGTGATCAATTAAACTTAAATAGCATGTTTTCATATCAAAATGATAAACGTGGAAGTAGAAACATACAAAATACGGTCCCAACCAAAATCGTGGTGTCACAAGTCTGAGCCCCTACAGATGAAATATCCTATACAAACATGTCTAGGCAAAATGAAGACAACAAAATGATAAAGAAGGAGAAAACAGGTTCTGCAGACGTCGGTAGTTACCTAGTAGTCTCTGCAGAATAGAAATGAATGAGCAGCTGCGACAGCTCAACTGCTCTCTGGTACCTATGAATCTGCACAAAAGTGTAGGAGAGTGGGGTGAGTATATTTCAACTTAGTGAGAAACAATAATAAACAATAACTGGAAGTAAGAACACATGTACTATCACTAAACAGTTCTAAGGGCAACCTCACGGGTAAGTCATCTCTAGAGTGAATACCCCCATTCCCAGTCCACATCTATCTCACCAAGGTCCCACACTGACTTAGTCCTCACTCGTACTACTACGGCGTATAGCCAATCCAATGTATATATATGTATACATATGTCTATAATGCGGCGGCGCGTAGCCCGCTGCGATATATATATAGGTATATATATATGTATAAGTATAACGTTGTGGCGTGCAGCCCGCTCCAATACATATAATGCTGCGGCGTCCAGCCCGCTCCATTTAACGTCGACGGTGCTCACTGGGGGTGTATACAGACTACGGAGGGGCTCCCTCGGCCGAAGCGCTATTTTGCTGCGGCGGGCAGCCCGATCCACACATATATTACTGTGGCGCGCAGTCCGATCCAATGTAAATATATATATACTACTGCGGCGTGCAGCCCGATCCCATAATATACTCCAGCGCCCACTGAGAATGTGTGCAGACTCAAACTCCGAAGGGGCTCCTACAGCCCAAGCGCAATAATACTGCAGCGTGCGGTCCGTCCCACTTGTATATTACTGCGGCGTGCAGTCCGATCCACATATACATCACTGCGGCGTGCAATTCAATCCAACACATATAGTGCTGCCGCGTGCAGCCCGATCCAATATAGGTATGTATATATATATATATATATATAAAATACCTCATAATGGGTCCTCGACCCTATCCCAGCCAGTATAGACTTGGCCTTTCAGGCCCACTCAGCTAAATCAGGGAATTTCCACCATAGGTAGTCTCTCTTCACAGTTCACATCTGGTACAGGCTCATGATATGCTATACATCTATAAGTACGGCCGAGTGTATGTATCCAACATGATATACTATGTCTGAGTGTATGTATCCAGCATGATATAAGGGTCGCTTAGCTCTACTGGCTCCCCTAATACTCTACAGATCGCCACAAGGCCCCAAACATGGCTACTAGCCCAATTACACAGTTATAATCTGATTCACAGTCATAATACACAATACAATATCAGTCGGAAAGGACCAAGTCCAATACCCCAATCACAATGTCACCACTCCCGTCACATGACGCGTGTCTCATCTCGACATAGCAGTGTAAAGTGCAAGTACGTGGTTTCAAACCCTCAGTACATTATTTACTACCACCACTCACCTCGATCCGGTAGAAGTCCTAGCCCACATTGCACTTGCCTTGCAAATCAATCTCCTCGGATGCCAAATCTGCTCAAATACAATGAGAATTCATCAATATAGGCTAATTAGACGTAACCTATTCAAAATAACTCGATTTACACCAAAACTTATGAAGTTGTCAAAATCCGACTTTCGGTACGTTTCTCAAAAAATTATGAAACTCATATTTTCGGAATCCTCGTCTCTTCACGAGTCCGTACATACCAAGAACTCCCAATTCGGACCACAAATGGTCCTTCAAATCCCCATTTTAAGATATTTACTCAATGCCCTAATTTTCTTGATTTCTTACCCAAATTCAGAAAATTAATGGAAGATTCTTTGATAAAATCATGTATTTAACTCATAAAACATACCTCCAACGATTCCCCGTCGAAATACCTTCAATTCCCGTCCAAAAGCTCTCAAGAATGACCAAAAATGATGGAAAAGTGGGTTGATTTCGCGACTCAAATGTTATAAAAACATTCGCGGAGAACAAAATTTTTGGCCCAAATTTTACCTTTCGCGCGGTGAACAAATTCCGATTCCTCCGGATAGTCTTTTGTATAATGGTCATAACATTTTGTACACAACTCCAAATGATGAATGGTTTGATGTTCTGGAAACTAGACACATAGGGCCATAACTTTTATTTGTTGCTAATTTCCTAAATCTTTATACATTTCGAGATATAAGCTTCCCAATTTATACATGTGTATTATAGATCCTTCTCGGATACCCTATAGTTTAACGTCCATAACTTTTGGCACAAATGTTCAAATCAAGGTTTCTTTAGATTTCTGAAAACCAGACACGATGTGATACAACTTTCGTTTTTGAGTCACCTCATAATTCCTTGTAGATAAAAAGATATGTGTTTCCGAAGTAGGATCAATGCAACAGAAATTTTCCTTCTTCGTGATCGCGGAGCATTTCACGCGATCGCGATTCATTAATATTTTTCGCACATTTTACTTACCGCGATCGCGATCCATTGTCTGCGATCGCGTAGAACACTGCTACAGATATAAACGAGCAGTTAAAAATGGCCTAGAAATGGTCCGAAACCACCCCGAAACTCACCCGAGGCCCCCGGGACCTCAACCAAAAGCACCAACACGTCCTATAACCTTATTCGAACTTGTTCCAATCATCAAAACTCAATCGTTAACATCAAAATCGTCCGTTTTCAACAAATTCAAGCTTAAGTTTAAATTTAACTTCAAAAATTTACATTCAATCAAAAACCCGACCAAACAATATCCGAATGACGCAAATATTTGCAGGCATATCCAAAATCACCTAAGGGAGCTACTACAACTGTCGGAATTCCATTCCGACTCCCGGATCGAAATCTCACCTACCGTTCGGATTTTGCCAAAATTCAACCTTAGCCAATTCAAGCCTAAAACTACACCGGACCTCCAAATTCAAGTCCGATCACTCTCCTAAGCCACAAATGACCTCCTGGAGCTGACCGAATCATCAGAATTCGATTCCGAGCTCTCTAACTCACAAGTCAATGTCCGGTTGACTTTTCCCAACTATTCCTTATTCTAAGAGACTATTTGCCTCATTTCGAACCAAATTCAATCTGAATTGACTCAAACTCACCAAACATGCATATTGCAACATTGACAAGAATATAAGGGGGATAACGGGGTGATAACTCACATGATGACGGGCCGGGTCATCACATTCTCCCCAACTTAAGCAAACGCTCGTCCTCGAGCGGACCAAGAGGTTTACTAGAAGTAAACCAGCAGCTGAATGACCATACCAAGCATATATTCGGGGCGATCCCATGTCACCCTATCTCATATAAGTCCGGTACACGCTATAGCTGGAAATCTCACAGCCCACCCAAACCATAAACCACATTGCACTTTCCGAAATCACATACCAAATCCTAGTCTCATGCATATACTCAGGTTACACACAATCCAACTGTAATAGTCCATACTCGCCATTCCGGGTGGGATCACATGATGTATCAAACAACCCAATCGCTCGAGACGATGGCCTCGGATCTCAACAATTGCCCACGACAACCAAATACTAACTGAAAAAATCCCTTTCCATTAGCCGAATTCTTATTCCCATGCCTTCATATCCTACCCACGGCAGCCGAGACACGCGATATACCGAACCCATCTCTCACGTCAACCATTCATGAATCCATTTCCCTTTTTATCTGCTACCACAATAGATTTTTGAGCCGAACCTCGATATTACCTTTTGTAACAAGCTGAGATCAAATATGCTCGAACTCATTAATGACTCCAACGATCATTTCGATTATAACACACCACACTGGTGATGTGACACCTCAGCATCGGCCTAAGCCACAACGAGCACAACACATGCTCCAATAAGAAACGATCCGAACAGACTCGAATCATGACAGCTAACTCACACAAAAGAGCTATAATTCAAATTCCTCAATACCATCACAACACATAACTGAGACCTCGTCTCACATTATACAATTAGGGTACCTGAATCCTCCTCGAAAGGTCAATAACATCACGTGGCCTTGCCACAGCTCTTGATTCTATCCAAACACTATTACTCATGGAACACCTCAAGTCACCATGTTCAAAACGGTCAGCCACGCACATATTTAGGTCTGAACTCAAGCAATCAACCACACCTGCGGTGATACAGTTGATATACGCTATCAAATCCTGAAAACACACAACCGATGTGCTATTCCCCGAGCGGTACCCAATACGGACTATTTCTCAGAAGCTAGGAAGTATTGTATACAAAGTAACATATAGGAAGCTATATTTTCCACATCACATTGTTGCGGCGCGCAACCCGTTCCAACAACATACCCGTGGCGGCGTGCCACCCAATCCAGATACCATACATGTGGCGGTGTGCCACCCGATCCTGATACCATACATGTGGTGGCGTGCCACCCAATCCTGATACCATACATGTGGCGGCGTGCCACCCGATCCTGATACCATACATGTGGCTGCGCGCAGCCCGCTGCAATATATATATAGGTATATATATATGTATAAGTATAACGCTGTGGAGTGCAGCCCGCTCCAATACATATAACGCTGCGGCATGCAGCCCGCTCCATTTAACGTCGACGGCGCTTACTGGGGGTGTATACAGACTTCGGAGGGGCTCTCTCGGCCCAAGCGCTATGATGCTGCGGCGGGCAACCCGATCCACACATATATTACTGCGGCGTGCAGTCCGATCCAATATATCCACACATATATTGCTGCGGCGTGCAGTCCGATCCAATATATATACATATACATATATAACTATACTGCTGCGGCGTGCAGCCCGATCCCATAATATACACCAGTGCTCACCGTGAATGTGTGCGGACTCGGACTCCGAAAGGGCTCCTACAGCCCAAGCGCAATAATACTGTGACGTGCAGTCCGATCCCACATATATTGCTGCGGTGTGCAGCCCGATCTAATATATATACTGCTGCGGCGTGCAGTCCAATCCAACACATATAGTGTTGCGGCGTGCAGTATAGACTTGGCCTTTTAGGCCCACTCAGCTAAATCAGGGAATTTCCACCCTAGGTAGTCTCTCTTCACAGTTCACATCTAGTACAGGCTCATGATATGCTATACAGCTATAACAACTGCCGAGTGTATGTATCCAACATGATATACTATGGCTGAGTGTATGTATCCAGCATGATATAAGAGTCGCTTAGCTCTACTGGCTCCCTTAATACTCTACAGATCGGCACAAGGCCCCAAACATGGCAACTAGCCCAATTACACAGTTATAATCTCATTCACAGTCATAATACACAATACACTATCAGTCGGTAAGGACCAAGTCCAATCCCCCAATTACAATTTCACCACGCCCGTCACATAACGCCTGTCTCATCTCAACATAGCACTATAAATTGAAAGTATGGGGTTTCAAACCCTCAGTACATTATTTATTACCACCACTCACCTCGATCCGGTATAAGTCCTAGCCCGCTTTGTGCTTGCCTTGCAAATCAATCTCCTCGGATGCCAAATCTGCTCAAATACAATGAGAATTCACCAATATAGACTAATTAGACGTAACCTATTCGAAATAACTCGATTTACACCAAAACCCACAAAGTTGTCAAAATCTGACTTTTGGTAAGCTTCTCGAAAAATTATGAAACTCATATTTTCGGAATCCTCGTCTCTCCACAATTCCGTACATACCAAGAACTCCCAATTCGGACCACAAATGGTCCTTCAAATCCCTATTTTATGCTTTTTGCTCAAAGCCCTAATTTTCTTGATTTCTTACCCAAATTCAGAGAATTAATGGAAGATTCTTTGATAAAATCATGTATTTAACTCATAAAACTTACCTCCAATGATTCCCCGACGAAATATCTTCAATTCCCGTCCAAAAGCTCTCAAATATGACCCAAAATGGTGGAAAAGTGGGTTTATTTCGCGACTAAAATGCTTTAAAAATATTCTGCCCAGGCATATTACTCATCGCGATCGCGGGAATGGCTCCGCGATCGCGGAGAACAAAACTTTTGGCCCAAAATTTACCCTTCGCGATCGCGGTGAACAAATTCCGGTTCCTCCGAACAGGCTTCCGTATAATGATCATAACATTTTTGACACAACTCTAAATGATAAATGGTTTGATGTTCTAGAAACTAGACACATAGGGCTATAACTTTCATTTGTTGTTCATGTCCTAAATCTTTATACATTTCGAGATATAAGCTTCCTAATTTATATATGTGTATTAGAGATCCTTCTCGGACACCCTATAGTGTAACGTCCATAACCTTTGACACATATGTCTAAATCAAGATTTCTTTATCTTCCTGTAAACTAGACACGATGCTCTACAACTTTAAATTTTGTATCACCTCACAATTCCTTGTAGATAAAAAGACATGAGTTTCCGAATTAGGCTCAATGCAACAGAAATTTTCCTTCTTCGTGATCGCAGAGCATTTCACGCGATCGCAATTCATTAATATTTTTTGCACATTTTACTCACTGCGATCGCGACCCATTGTCTGCGATCGCGTAGAACACTTCTACAGACATAAACCAGCAGTTAAAAATGGCCTAGAAATGGTCTGAAACCACCCTGAAACTCACCCGAGGCCCCCCGGACCTCAACCAAAAGCACCAACATGTCCTATAACCTTATTCGAACTTGTTCCAATCATCAAAACTCTATCGTTAACATCAAAATCGTCCGTTTTCAACTAATTCAAGCTTAAGTGTAACTTTAACTTCAAAAATTCACATTCGATCAAAAACCCGACCAAACGATATCCGAATGACCTGAAAATTTGCAGGCATATCCAAAATCACCTAACGAAGCTATTGCAACTGTCAGAATTCCATTCCGACTCCCGGATCCAAATCTCACCTACTGATTCATGTCCAATCAATTATCGTAGTCAATACACTACTGGAAAACGGGCTTATGGCAACGCTTGTATAACCGTTGCCATAGACATATAAACCGTTGCCACTGATGTATGGCAACGAAACTGGCTCCGTCACATTTGGTCGCGTCGCAATAGCTCTATAGCAACGGTTTTTGCAACGGTTGCCAAAACCGTTGCTATATATTAAGATATGGCAACGGTTATTCCTCTTTCTAAAGCAACGAGTATCTCCATGAACTACAACGGTTTAAAACCGTTACCATATGATATTATGCAACGGTTATATAAGCTATTGCAACGATATTTTAAGATATTACAACGGTTTTTAAAGCTATAGCAACGGTATTGTTACAACTGCTACGGTTTCTTATGAAGTAGCGATAACTAGTGCAACAGTTTACAATACCTAATAGGACAGTTTACATAATCTATCGCGTCGGTTTGCGATAGCTATTGCAACGGTTTCTAAGGCCTGTTGCATCGGTAGGCTATTAAAATTATTGTATATCCCTAGTTGTAAATTAACATTTAGGTATATAATAAATTGAAATACACTACAATTTATATATTTCACAAAATAAAACTATTCATACCATTAATAATCCAAATCATCCAAAAAGCTAGTAATTAATATCCATAAAAGCAAAACGTGTTCTTGCTCAAGCGCATAGATATTACAATTCAATAGTCATAAGTTTCAAAATGTCTTATACCAAAAGCTTCCTACTAAATCAAGAGTTTATGCATAAATATGAAAATCATTTCAAGTGAGGTCTAATTCTTCATTGCTTTCATCTTCCTTTTCTTCATTTTCTCCACCTACAAAAAAAAAGATTAAGAAAGTCATTACCTTTTAAACCTTTGTTAACTTAGCATGACACCATTATAAGGAGCAGATAAAGAAGCCAAAGTAAATAGCAAATCAAAATCAAATAAACCAAACTTCTGAATGTTTGCATTCAACTTACCAATTTAGTGTATCTAGTAGCTTGATTTTTCCGGAAAAAGTCTCACTTAACCCATTGGTTTCTAGTTAGCTAAATATTCCTCCTTGATGTCATAGCTGGTAAGTAAAGAAGAATCATAAAAACTCAGCATCCCTGTCCTAAACATTCCGTACATATTACGAATCTAAACTATATAGATTTTTTTCCATAAGAACACCGGTCATGGAGCAACTTAATCCAGAAAATGCCATGCTCAGACAAGGATTTCTACAAAGAAGCACATGTTTAGGAGGCACTGTCCAAACCTATTTGAATTGCTGAATAATAATTTTTAAAATGAATTGGTGGTGTAAATATTAAATTATATGCCCAATGTAGATAATTAAGCAAGCATATTAAAATCTGGATGTATTCTTTGACATGTTTCATGTGTTAGTGTTACCCCTTTATTTCTCCCTTTATCTAGTTCTATGCTTATGATTTGAATAATATTTATCCTTGAATCATTAGAAAGGTAAGAGTGCTAGATCTTTAGTCAGAGTATTGTATTGTCTAATACCACTTTAATTGAGATACCTATTGCTGTGTTACCTTAATTGGAATTCCGACTTATTGCTCAAGTTAAAGTGGAAAATATCATATTTGTAAATAAAATGACTAATCTGTCAATTTTGCAGAACCCCAAAAAAATATGAGGAATTCAAACGGTTCACATTAGAGTGATCAGTTAAATCATTCTATCCTACCTTTAGAACCATCATTTCTACATATACAAACAAAACTTCAAACTGTTATGTGATAGCTTTCGCTAAAACAAAGGTAGTACAAGTAATTAGTTGATTCTTTTTCCCTTTGTTATAGCTTCTAAATGATTCAAAATGTCAGAATCTTCTTAAAATCTTGGCCTCCAACTCTATATAGCAGAGATTTCTACATAGATAGACTTCTCTGAACATTTTGAGATTTTAAAAAGCCAATCTAATACCAAACAGTTTCAATAATGTTGTCAATCATTATGTGAAAAAGTCATTGAACCAGTAGAAGAAAAACGAGAGACTTATGTCACTTTCTCCACTTCCCAATCAGTTGAGAAGAAAAACAAGAGACTGATTGTTCAGCAAAAATACAAGAGTAATGTTAACATATTTGGATTTACACTTACCTCGATTGTTGCTACCAGCGGATGGACGATTTATGAGTTGAATAGCAGCTTGTTGTGCATAGGATGCTTCTTCATGTGAACGCGCATGAAATGTGAACATATTAGGATCAAGACGTAATTCTGGGTTCAGACTTTGAAGTTGTGCAACAACGTTGATTGCAATTTCTTGTTTCATAGCATCCTTTTGTGCATTGAATTTTTCTTGCATTCTCACTTCCATTTCCTCTATTTTTCGTTGCATCATCTCATCAGTAGCACTTAAAGAGGGTCCAAAATCTTTCATTTTACCTTTTAAGACAGTTTTGGTAACCCCACGTCCATATAATCTTAAGCGACCCGGATGCTCAGGTCCCATCACGGATGCAAATGCATCAATTGATTGACTGCCTTCATCAGTTTCATGATTTGATTGAACTTTTTCCATTTCAGCCTAAAAATCAAATGAAAAAGAAGAGAGTTCAAGTAAATAAAACTAAGACAACAATAAAGAACAAACAAACTATCTCAACAAACTTTAAATTAGAAAATTCATACAATTTTACGAAGTGTATCTTCATATGAGTCCTTGTATACTCGATCTGGTTTTCTTTTTCTCGTAGCCACAAAGATGTCCTTATTTGTCACAATATCGGAAGTTTCCTTCTTCTTTTTCTAGTTACATAAAAGCTAGCATAAGTATCTTCCCAAGCAAGGTCAAAATATTCGGGAAAAATGAGAAATAAGAGAAAATATCAAACCTCGCGGATTATAGCAAAACTTGTTTTGCCAGCGGTGTGCGGACACCTCAACTTTTTCCGATTTTCAGTATTAGTTTCGGATGTTTTCTGTAAACAAATAAGTCAACTAAATCTATTTAATTGAAGAGCCAAAAATAAAAAACCTGAAAATAAATAGATAAGGACTCCTTCAAAAGCTAGAAAGCATATAAGTTATGTTTTGCTGAAATAGAGACAACTATTTCAACAATTCAAATAAGGCACTAGATTTTAAGGACAAGAAAGCTGGCCATGATTTATATCTTACCTGAGCCTTATCGGAGTTCCAATATTTAAGGAGATCCTTAAATTCAGATTCTGGAATATTTTTAGGCCTTTTTGCCATTCGAAGTTCATCATTTTCATAGGCCTTATAGTGATCTTTCTTCAACTGACTTTTATACCTTCTCCAAGCATTTTCAATTGTTTCAAGTACCCAACCTTTTCCACCATCAGGAATATCATATTTCTTCTACAATTTGGTACAATTAGCTTGCTGAAATAATATAAAATATCTTCAACTAAAAATTGGGACATTGAGAACTTCAAACCTTGGTATATATCCACATATCCTCTTTTGTGTTCAATTTTCTCCAATCAAATACATTAAGAGGACAAAAGGTTGAATTCCTTGCCAATGTGCCGAGGAAGCTACCCAACACTTTTACGGTTTCATCATTAGGACCAATAGGTTGGTCATTCTCATTTAGAACAACTGGTTTCCGCTCCTTCCGCCCATGTACACTTAGCATATGTGTTTTTCCTCTTTTTTTCTTTTGGACGGGAGGGCCTGCAATAACACGAACTAAATATAATCACCAAATTATTACTGGTAGAAGGTAAATAGGAATAATGTTACAATCTGTACATTGTTTAAAAGCTCTCTCTTCATCTAGATCCAAAGACTGCATATTTATATATCTAGTTATCCCATAGCCGCAGTAATTCAATCAGTTCCAGTTTTACAAAACAATCAGAAACTGAGCACACACTCGAAACCTTCAAATTATGATAAAAAATAATGGCAAACAGCTATCTAATGCATATTGTGTTAAATATGCTACGCCTTCAATCCAAAACATTAAATGGTAGAGTACAGATAAGCCACATAAATAGAATCAGTAGAAATAATATGCATTTGGGCCTGAATAAGAAAAGAATTTATAAAATCATAATTGCTCAATAGCTTGCATGACTGCAGAACCAACAGAAGCATGGAAAACATATAAATTTTCATGCATTGTCCCTTGATGGCATTGCCTCTAAGGAATTATAAACTTACTGGAGTATATCCAACGACAACAATGTTCACTCACTGAAGTAGCTTGTATATGTGCATATTTTTTCAATTGAAGATCTTGGTTGATCTTAATTTGTCCAGTTTCCATAATGAACAAAGATGACTTAATATATTGATTGAAATCTATATATTCTTACCCCGTTCGTCGGATTGTTCATTTACTTCATGAGTGGTAGAATCCTGTGGAACTTGTTGCATTTGTTCCTGTACTGACTGTGATGCACTAGTGGTGGAATTCAGTAGCAGTTGTTGTACTTGTTGTTGTACTGCTTGTGATGAAGGAGTGGTGGAATTTAGTAACACTTGTTGCACTTGTTTCTGCACTTGAGATTCTAATACTGGACGTTGTTGTTCTTCAATAAAATTCAGCTGATGCCTTACATTAGGCCTTAATGCTTGAACAGTTCTTTTTCTTGTCATCGTCGAAACCTTTTGGTGTAGCAAAGATGCAAGTGATCCAGCCGGAACATAGTCTAAATTTTTACCTTTTTTTATTCTTCTTGAACACCCTTCTTGGTTCATGACTATTCAGATCTGTCCATTTCAAAAAATAAAATAAAAAGTAGGTCAGCATAAGCCAAAATAGCTGAAACCAGGAGAAAACTAGTGAAACAATAACACAAAAGCTCACTGGAATGCTCTCCTTAAGCCACAAATTTCTTTTGGCACATAACCACATAGAAAAGCATGAAGGTAACAAAATTATTATGGAAAACATGAGGCTTAATATTTGGACAATTAGTAAATAGAGTAGAACCAAAAGAAGAAAGGTACACTCGGATAATTAGGGCTCCCACAGAAGCTGGATAAAGTTCCTTTACAACTCACATAAAAGAACAAATATGGTATCCACAAACTCTATAACAATAAAACCAGAGAAATCACAGGAAAGTTCATTAGGTCAGTAGGCTAAAAACCAAAAAACTGCAATAAAACTATGAAAAATGGCATTATCACTCAAAAAATTAAACAACGATGAGCATATATTAAAAGAAGTTCAGAGTTTACTTCTTAATCATCTTCCTCCATCCAATCCCAATCAGTATCATCAAACTCATCATCCTCTTCTGATGTTTCTATAGTTATATCTTGTGAATGTTGTGCATTAGAAGGAATACCAACAACATCAATGGGTATATCATCTCTGGACCATCTAATATCAAGATCAAGTAATCTACTAGATGAACCAACATCATCATTAGGCTCCCTCCAAAATGTTTCTCCAATATTGGGACAATTCTCCTCCTCCAAATCATACAAATCAACAGGGACTTTATTTCTTGCATAATAAACTTCTTTCTCAACTGGATCTTCCACATAAAAAACTTGATGAACTTGCGATGCCAACACAAAAGGGTCATCTATACTGCATAATCTATTGAAGTACACCCGCGTTAATCCATATTCATCAACTTCATTATGAAACCAATCACATCTAAATAGTACAACACTAAAACAACCCCAATAATCAATCTCAATGATATCTTGAATAACTCCATAATAGATAACCTCTCCATCAATAGGATTTTTGTCCCTAGCACTAGCAAAACTATCAGTCGTTGCTGATAAAGTCACTCCACTATTTTGAGTCTTGACCGGGGCATCCCGGGTTTTTGTATGAAATCGGTATCCATTAATAAAATATGCAGTATATCTCTTGGCCACCATATTAGGCCCTTTAGGTAGCCATCGTACATGATCGGCCACTTCAACATTTTTGACTTTCTCTTTGAACCAGTTGTTGAATTCCCGACTATGATTCCTTGCTCTTACCCATGCATTTGATCTAATATGACTACCCATTAAATTCTTATGTTCTCTGCAATCATGAATATTTTAAATTCAATCATCACGCCTTATAAATGTAGAGTAAAGTATCTTATCATAAAAACAAATAAAGTTTAAAATACAAGTAACTGAAACATAATTTATCTTACTTGATAAAGTTTTCCACTTGTTCATCATCAGTATTAAACAAAGCATACCGATGTGCTTCATAGTGTAACTGTGAATCCATGAGAAAATTCTTGCTCTTTTTCTTCTCAGCTCCAATTGGATGGCCTATCGTAGGGAATATAGGTGACAAATTTTGAAGGCACTCATCATCTCCAGTTTGGTACCTACTAAATCTTGTCTTCACGCCATCATGTAGGTATCTCGAACAAAAAGTCAAGCACTCTTCAGCCAAAAATCCCTCTGCTATTGATGCTTCTGGACAAGATTTGTTACGCACAAACCCCTTCAACTTGCATAGGTCTCTCTCAATGGAATACATCCAACGAAGATGAGCTGGACCACCAAACTTAATTTCATTCACCAAATGAATAGGTAAATGTGTCATTATATCAAAAAATGTTGGAAGAAATATCTTCTCAAGGTCACATGTTATTTCAATAATTTCAGATTGCATTTTTTCAAGATCAGTTCGTCTTATAACCTTACTACATATGGCTCTAAAGAAATTTCCCAACCTAATCAATGTCAATGAAATATTCTTGGGCAGCACATTTCTAACGGCAACTTGAAGCAAGTAATGCATTATAAAATGAGCATCGTGGCTCTTATACGTTGATATTTTCATCTCCTTCACTTGCACACGCTTTGATATATTGGACGCACACCCTTTTGGTAATTTGGCATTTTTTATGACGGTGCAAAACAACATTTTTTGTTCTGGACTCATGAAGACACAAGATTTAGCCAAACTTACAGTTCCATCACTATTTTCTTTCGGTTGTAGCTCCTTCCTTATCCCCATTTCATATAAGTCATAGCGAGAAACTACATGATCCTTTGACTTTTTATCTATATCCAATAAAGTCCCAAGCAAACTATCACATATGTTCTTCTCAATGTGCATCACATCAAGATTGTGCCTCAATTTATTATGTGCCCAATATGGCAATTCAAAAAAAATTGATCTTTTTTTCCATGGACCTTTATTATCTCGAGGCCTTTTTTTTTTGCCCTTTCCAAATACATGGTTGAAACCACAAAGCTCTTCAAACACTTTTACACCTGACAAAGGAGTAGGTGCAGGTCTATGCTCCTCCTTACCATTAAATGACTTCTTATCTTTTCGTAATGGATGATCAGAGGGCAAAAATCTCCGATGACCCAAGTAACACATCTTATGACTATGTTTGAGATATTGAGAGCATGTGTCATAGTTACAAGTAGGGCATGCCAATTTTCCTTTTGTGCTCCATCCCGAAAGCATTGCTAGTGCTGGAAAATCACTAATTGTCCATAATAAAGCTGCACGCATTCGGAATGTTTGGTTGGTTTCAGCATCATATGTTTCTACCCCAGTTTCCCATAGCTCCTTCAATTCTGCAATTAGTGGTTGTAGGTACACATCTATATCATTTCCTGGAGATGATGGACCAGGAATAATCATTGACAACATAATATACTCTGGTTTCATGCAAATCCATGGTGATAAATTATAGTTCATTAACAAAATAGGCCACGTGCTGTGAGAAATGCTCATGGTTCGAAATGGATTAAAACCGTCACTTGAAAGACCCAACCTAACATTGCGAGGATCACTAGAGAAGTCGGGGTGCAAGGAATCAAAGTCCTTCTAAGCTTCCCCATCAGCAGGATGTCTTATATTCCCATCATTGGGTCGTTCAGTAGCATGCCACCTCATTGCAATAGCTGTTTCAGGACACATAAATATCCTCTGAAGCCTAGGCTTTAAGGGAAAGTACCTTAAAACCTTTATAGGAATTTTAGGGCTTTTACTAGTTGAGGCATCACCAACCATCTTCCATCTTGAAGACCCACACACAGAGCAATTTTCAGCCTTCTCATTGTCATTCCAAAATAACATACAATCATTAGGGCATGCATGTATTTTTTCATAATTAAGACCCAAATCTTTTATCATATTTTTAGCCTTGTTGAAAGACTCTGGTATCTGAGCAAAAGGAAATGCCTCCTTTATCAACTCTAATATGTCTGAAAAAGCCACATTACTCAATCCATGTAGGGATTTAATGAGGTACAATCGAATGGTAAAACTCAGTTTAGTGAAATTTTTACACCCCGGATATAATTCTTGTTTTCCTTCCTCCACTAACTTAAAAAATCTTTTTGCATCTTCAGAGAGTCCCTCTCGCACTCCTTCACGCTCTGGCTCACCCTCTACGTCTCTAAATGTATCATGAAGTAGTCCATCAATATCATCGTGCATGTTAGAATTTTCATCTTCATTACTTAGATGAGATTTATTTCTTGAAGAAAACCCTTCCCCGTGAAAAACCCATTTGGTATAACCATCAACAAACCCATTAACAATCAAATGATCCTCCACAATATTTCTATAATGCCAATAGCGATTAGTGCACTTTTTGCAAGGGCATAATATTTCATTTCCTTGAGCAGCTCGTTCAAATGCCATATCAAGAAAATCATTCACTCCACGAATATACTCATCCGTCCATCTTAGGAGATTCATCCAACTTTTATCTATAATATCCATGGAATGCCTATATTACACAAGCAAATCACCAAAATTAACATTAATATTAATACTAAGATAAGAAATAGGAGAAGATCAATAATATTGTCACGACCCCAAATCCGGTCGTGATGGCGCCCAGCACATTGCTAAGCCAGCCTGACCAATCAATTTTAACAACAGAGCTAGAAGCTCTCTTCAACCCATTTAAGCATTTCAAAATATGAAACAATAGCGATACCAATAACGAAAACGGGAAACCAAGTCCCATAACACATCAACTCCCATAGACCAAGGGTCAAGAGTCATGAGCCTCTACTAAACATGAGTGTATAAAGGTTTACAAGATACCAAGTGCGGAAAAAAAATGTCAATACAAAATCAAAAGACAGTAGGAAGGAATGTCGGGTCCTGCGGACTCTGCAGCTACCTCGAATATCCACAAACGTCGCCTCGCACAGTTACTGGATCACTGCTGAGAGGTACCTGGATCTGCACACAAGGTGCAGGGAGTAAAATGAGTACTGCCAGACTCAGTGGTAATAAACAAGGGTAAGACAGCGCAGATAAGAAATCCGCAATAAAGCACTATGTAAAGCTATAATCAGCTACCCTGTCATAGAATCAATCTTCACTGTACCTGTTCCAACAAATACCAATAAATAGCATAACAGCTAGCAGATGTAGCTAAATGCAATGCAATTCATGATATGAACGCTACGGCGCGTAGCCCGACTCCAATTTTGGGTACCCGTGCTCACTGTAGGGGTTCAGACTCCGGAGGGGCTCCTACAGCCCAAGCACATCTCATAGAGATATCACTGCGGCGTGCAGTCCGATCCAACATATATCTTGCTGCGGCGTGCAGCCCGATCCACTACTAGTCGGCTAATATGCAGATACGGCCTCGCAGGCTCAAAAGTAGTTTTTGAAAACTCTTTTATCATTTTTCAGTTGGAAAACAGTAATATCAAGTTCCAGAGATTGGAATTTGCATAATAACAAAAATGGCTGCGGACTAGTAGTAAACTAGCATGTCTATGTGATAAGACAATGATAACGATCCTCGCGGGATCCAATAACTGGCTCACGGCCCACATGTATAATCAACCGCCCCAAGAAAGGGGTTCCTCGGCTCAAGAGTAGCCATTATCACAATATATATATGCAACCCTCCGAGAAGGAGGTTCGACGGCTCTAGAATAGCCAATAATACAGTATCAACAGGTTGGACTAATATATATAGTCTCCAATTCATGATCGACCCCGCACTCTCAAGAGTGTGCGTGTCTCGCCGCTATACGGCGTCACAAAGTGGTATACCGGGGTTTCGAACCCGCTGGTCATCACCCACATATATTACTCACCTCAATACAGCGCGACGACTATTCCGCAATGCCCTTGCCACGAGAATCAAGCTCCGTACGCGTAGAATATGATCAAATACAGTAAAAATACAACAATTTAGGCCAATGGGACGACACCCAATCAATACAACTCAATTTACATCAAAATTCCCAAAGTTGTCAAAACCCGAGCCCCGGGCCCACATTCCGAAAATTTACGAAATTCACATTTCTGGAACCCTCGTCTCAGTACGAGTCTAAGCATATCAATTTTACCAAAATCGGACTCCATTTGCCTACTCAAATCCTAGTTTTTCTTCAATTTAGGCTTAGGGCTCAAACCCACATTTAATCTTCCATTTACAGGGAATTAACCAAGTATTTCATGTTAAAATGATGTAATTAAGCCACAAAACTTACCTCCGACGAATCTCCGATGAAATCCCAGCAATCTCCCGTGATTTCTTCTCTCTAGGGCTCAAAATTATGTTTTGGGGTGTGAAACCCGTGAGCCCTCTGTTCTGTGATATAAATTCACTGCCAGAGCAATTTGCTCTACGCGATCGCGATCTTCCTCACGCGATCGCGATGTTCAAATTCACGGCCTCACGCGATCGCGACTTCCTTCACGCGATCGCGAAGCACAGTCACCCTGCCTCACGCGATCGCATCCTTCACTCCTGCGATCGCGTAGCATATTTCTCCTGGACCCATTTCTTCTTCTACGCGATCGCGTATATTGGCCTGCGATCGCGATCAACACCCGATCAATTCTACGCGATCGCGACTCTTACCCTGCGATCGCGATGCCTTATCTCCCCACTCTACGCGATCGCATCCCCATCCCCGCGATCGCGGAGAGCAATTGTCTGCTGAGGTTATGACAGCAACCAGATTTTCTCTTTTCTTTCAACAATGGTCCGTTTGGACCCCCGAATTCATCCCGAGACTCCCGGGACCCCAACGAAAACCACCAACATACTCCAAAACATGATACGAACTTATTCCAACCATAAAAACACCATACTAAACATCAAAATCACCAATTACACACGGATTCAAGCCTAAATTTCTTAAAACTTTCCGATTTACACATTCGATCAAAAACCCGACCAAACGATGTCCGAATGACCTGAAATTTTGCAGGCACATCCAAAATCACCTGACGGAACTACAGAAATTGTCGGAATTCCATTCCGACCCCCGGATCAAAATATCACCTACCATCCGGTTATCGCCAAAAATTCAACATTCGCCAATTCAAGCTTAAAACTACACCGGACCTCCGAATTCAATTCCGATCGCTCCCCTAAGTCACAAATCACCTCCCGAAACTAACCGAATCATCAGAATCAGATTCAGAGCACTCTAACTCAATAGTCAACTCTTGGTTGACTTTTCATATTCAAGCTTTCTTCAAACATGCTATTTGTTTCATTTTCAATCCAAATCACTCCTAACTCACCCGATATACTCTAATACTGTTTTAAAAGCATAATATATGCAAATGCAAGGTAACGGGGTGATAATTCCCGTAACGACGGGCCGGGTCGTTACATTCTCCCCAACTTAAACAAACGCTCGTCCGCGAGCGGGTTAAGAAACATACCTGGAGCATCAAATAAGTGTGGATATCCTGCTCCGCATTTCCTGCTCGGTCTCCCAAGTTGCTTCCTCCACAGGACGACCTCTCCACTGCACTTTCACTGAAGCTATATCCTTAGATCTCAGTTTACGAACCTGTCGACCCAAAATGGCTATTGGTTCCACATCATAAGTCAAATCCTCATCTAGCTGTATCGTGCTGAAGTCCAACACATGAGACGGGTCTCCGACATACTTCCGGAGCATAGATACATGGAACACCGGGTGAACTCCCGACAAACGGGGTGGCAAAGCAAGCATATAAGCCACCTCCCCAACTTTCCTAAGTACCTCAAAAGGTCCAATGAACCTTGGGCTCAATTTTCCTTTCTTTCCAAATCTCATAACACCCTTCATAGGCGAAACTTTCAACAACACCTTTTCACCTACTGAATAAGATACATCTCGGACCTTCCGATCTGCATAACTCTTCTGACGCGACTGAGCTGTGCGAAGTCTCTTCTGAATCACCTTCACCTTATCTAAGGCATCTTGGACTAACTCTGTCCCTAACAACCTAGCCTCGCCGGGCTCGAACCAACCAACTGGAGACCTACACCGCCTCCCATATAAAGCTTCGTACGGCGCCATCTGAATGCTGGACTGATAGCTATTATTATAAGCAAACTCCGCCAAAGGCAAATAATCAGCCCATGAACCACCAAAATCAATGACACAAGCACGCAACATGTCCTCCAATATCTGAATAGTACGCTCAGACTGCCCATCCGTCTGTGGATGAAATGCTGTGCTCAGCTCCACCTGTGAACCCAACTCTCGCTGAAATGTCCTCCAGAACTGAGATGTGAACTGGGTACCTCTGTCCGATATAATGGAAATAGGAACTCCATGCAATCTCACTATCTCACGGATGAATATCTCTGCCAACCGCTCTGAGGTATAGGTAGTACACACTGGGATGAAGTGAGCTGACTTGGTCAACCTATCCACCACCACCCAAACTGAATCAAACTTCCTCGCTGTCCGGGGGAGTCCACTAACAAAGTCCATAGTTATTCTTTCCCACTTCCACTCCGGAATATCAATACGCTGGAATACACCACCAGGTCTCTGATGCTCATACTTGACCTGCTGACAGTTTAGACACCGAGCCACATGGCTCACAATATCTTTCTTCATCTTTCTCCACCAGTAATGTTGCTTCAAATCCTGGTACATCTTCGCGGCTCCTGGATGAATAGAATACCGCGAGCTATGGGCTTCCTCCAATATCAATTCACGAAGGCCGTCAACATTGGGCACGCATATCCGGCCTTGCATCCGCAACACACCATCACTATCAATAGTGACATCCCTAGCATCATCATGCTGAACTCTGTCCTTAAGGACAAGTAAGTGTGGATCATCATACTGGCGCTCTCGAATACGATCATATAAAGAAGAACGAGCTACTACATAAGCCATCACCCGACTGGGCTCAGAAATATCCAGCCTTACCATCTGGTTAGCTAACGCCTGAACATCAGCTGCTAGGGGTCTCTCCCCAACTGGGATATACGCCAAACTGCCCATACTAATAGCCTTCCGGCTCAATGCATCAGCCACTACATTGGCTTTTCCGGGATGATATAAAATAGTAATATCATAGTCTTTAAGCAACTCAAGCCATCTCCGCTGCCTCAAATTTAGATCTTTCTGCTTAAACAAATGCTGAAGGCTACGGTGGTCTGTATATACATCACAAGATACACCATATAGATAATGCCTCCAAATCTTCAAGGCATGAACAATAGCGGCTAACTCCAAATCATGAACAGGGTAGTTCTTCTCGTGGGGCTTCAACCGACGAGAAGCATAAGCAATGACCCTACCCTCCTGCATCGACACACAACCAATGCCCGCTCCCGAGGCATCACAATATACGGTATAAGAACATGAGGCTGTCGGTAGAATCAAGGCGGGTGCTGTGGTCAGAGTTGTCTTGAGCTTACGAAAGCTCTCCTCGCACTCCTCGGACCATAAGAAAGGAACACCCTACCGAGTCAATCTAGTCAAGGGTGAAGCAATAGAAGAGAATCCACTGAACGAATCGGCGATAATACCTGCCAATCCCGAAAGCTACGGATCTCGATGGCGAGGTCGGTGCGGAGCCAACTGCGCTCTGCCTCGACCTTCCTCGGATCTACCGAATACCATCGCGGGACACTACGTGCCCTAAGAATGCCACGGACGCAAGCCGAGAACTCATATTTGGAGAACTTGGCATACGGCTTCTCCTCTCTCAATCTTCTGCAATACAACACTCGAGTGCCGAGCATGCTCCTCCCGGCTACGAGAGTAGACAAGTATGTCATCAATGAATACGATCACAAATGAATCAAGATACGGCTTGAATACACTGTTCATCAGATGCATAAATGCTGCTGGGGCGTTGGTCAGCCCAAAAGACATCACAAGGAACTCATAGTGACCATATCTGGTCCGGAATGCAGTCTTCATAATGTCAGACTCTCTAATCTTCAGCTGATGGTAGCCTGAACGAAGATCAATCTTCGAGAACACCCTAGCTCCCTGGAGCTGATCAAACAAATCATCAATACGAGGCAGAGGATACTTATTCTTCACTGTTGCTTTGTTTAGCTGCCTATAGTCAATACACGTCCTCATAGATCCGTCCTTCTTCTTAACAAACAGGACTGGTGCACCCCACGGCGACACACTCGGCCGAATAAACCCCTTATCCAGAAGCTCCTGAAGTTGCTCTTTCAGTTCTTTCAACTCAGCTGGTGCCATCCGATAAGGAGGAATAGATATAGGCTGAGTGCCGGCACCAAGTCAATGCCAAAATCAATATCCCTGTCCGGCGGCATGCCCGGCAGGTCTGAGGGGAATACATCTGGGAAGCCCCTTACAACAGGTACAGAATCAATGCTAGGAGACTCAGCTCCACATCTCTCACAAAAGCTAAGTACGATAAACACCCTTTTTCAACCATCTTCTGAGCCTTTAAGAACGAAATAACACGGCTAGGGACGAAATCGGTCGAACCCCGCCACTCGATATGAGAAATACCAGGAATGGCCAACGTAACTGTCTTAGCATGACAGTCCAATATAGCATGGTACGGAGACAACCAGTCCATACCCAATATAACATCAAAGTCCACCATCCCCAACAATAGCAAATCTGCCTGGGTCTCCAGACCCCCAATAGATATAACACAGGATCTATAGACATGATCCACAACAATCGTATCACCCACGGGGGTGGATACATGAACAGGTAAATCAAGAATACCACGAGTCGCACCCAAATGATGTGCAAAATAAGAGGACACGTAAGAATATGTGGACCATGGATCAAATAGAACAGAGGCATCTCTGTGACAGACAGAAATGATACCTGTAATCACAGCATCGGAGGCAACTGCATCACGCCTGTCAGGAAGTGCATAGAACCGTGCCTGGCCTCCACCGGATCTCTCCTCGCCCCTGGGGCGACCACGAGAAGGCTGACCTCCACCTCTACTAGACTGAGATGGTGCTGAAGAGGAGGGCTGATCCCTCTGCCGAGTCCTGCCCCTACGTAGTCGAGGGCAATGTCTCCTCATGTGGCCAAACTCACCACATTCATAACATGCACCTGGTGCTGGAGAAGTAGGTGCTGCACTCTGGGGCTGGAAGGGCACTAAGCGATGACTGACCCTGCTGAAACCCCTGTCGACCACGACCGTAAGAACCTCCGCTCTGCTCTGGGCGGCCTGAATGAGAAGGTCTAGATGAGCGACCTCTGCTCTGCTGGGAATGCCCTATAGATGGAGCACCACTGAAACTGCCAGAACCACGAGGCCTGCTTGGCCTCCCGCTCCTCTCTCTCTCGGCGACGATCCGCCTCGATGGAGCGTGCCATATCGGCTACCTGCTCAAATGATGATGATAGAACTCGCTCGTCTGGTCATAAGAATGCGGATAGAGTAGTTGAGGCCATCAATGAACCTCATGATCCTCTCCCTATCATTAGGGATCATCCGTGTGGCATGCCTAGCCAGGCGTGTGAATGCGAGATCATGCGGGTCACGGACATGTCGCCACTGAATCAACCACTCGGGCGGCGACGTAGCTCCTCACGACGGGGCTGGGGTACATATTTCTCTAGGAAGAGAGTAGAGAAGCTGCTGCCATGTGAGAGGTGCTTCTCTAGCGAGGCCTACGCCTCTCAAGCTCCTCCCGCCGATCAAATGCGGGACCGGTAGGCGGAAATGTAGTAAATGAAACTCCGCTGGACTCGAGAATACCAGCCGTACGTAGCATCCTCTGACACTTATCCAAGAAACCACGGGCATCCTCGCCCTCGACGCCCCTGAAATGGGGTGGCCGAAGTCTGCAAGTCTCTCGAGACGACGGCTGCTCGTCCTCGAGCATAACTCTGAACCATATGCTCTGGAGGCCGGGCCTGGTGCAGTCGGAGGAATAACCGGTGCAACCACCGAGCGGGGACGACCTGCGGCATACTGAAGTCCCTGAACAACCGGATCGGGTGTGCGAGCTGCGGGGTGCGGTGACCACCCTGTCTGAGATGTCGCTACGGTGGCGGTGGCTGAAACTACGAGCCAAGCCGGAACACTGCGATAATATGCGGGCAAGAGTCTCGCGAAGACCGGGAATAGCAATAGATATAGTCGGCACTGAGCCGGGACTGCCGGAGCTTCGACCAGCGGGGGCTGCTCTGAGCGCGGTACAACGGGCGGGTCGGTGGCGCGCGCCTCGGCTGCCTACCTCTGCTCTAGCACGACCGCGCCCGCGGCCTCTAACGGTGGCAATGGAGGTCGTCCACCTCGTCCGATGCTCGCGTTCTCGCCATCTGCGAGAGAATAGAATATAGAAGTTCTGTTCTCGGAACAACAAGATCGCACGACGGAGTTCAAGAAAAGTGAAGTTTTCCTAAAGGTTCAGGATAAGTACAGGCGTCCCCGTACCGATCCACAAGACTCTACTAACCGGCTCAAGACTCATGAGGCCTAGTAAACCTAGGCTCCGATACCAACTTGTCACGACCCCAAATCCGGTCGTGATGGCGCCCGACACATTGCTAAGCCAGCCTGACCAATCAACATCAACCACGGGGCTAGAAGCTCTCTTTAGCCCATTTAAGCATATTAATTTACGAAATAACAGTGATACATATAACGAAAACGGGAAACCAAGTCCCATAATACATCAACTCCCATAGACCAAGGGTCAAGAGTCATGAGCCTCTACTAAACATGAGTGTATAAAGGTTTACAAGATACCAAGTGCGGAAAAAAAATGTCAATACAAAATCAAAAGACGGTAGGAAGGAATGTCGGGTCCTGCGGACTCTGCGGCTACCTCGAATATCCACAAACGTCGCCTCGCACGACTACTGGATCACTGCTTGAGAGGTACTGGATGCGCACGCAAGGTGCGAGGAGTAAAATGAGTACTGCCGGACTCGGTGGTAATAAACAAGGGTAAGACGGCGCGAGATAAGAAATCCGCAATAAAGCACTATGTAAAGCTATAATCGGCTACCTGTCATAGAATCAATCTTGACTGGTACCTGTTCCAACAAATACCAATAAATAGCATAACAGCTAGGAGATGTAGCTAAATGCAATGCAATGCATGATATGAACGCTACGGCGCGTGGCACGACTCCGATTTTGGGTGCCGTGCTCCGTTGTGGGGGTTCGGACTCGGAGGGGCTCCTACGGCCCAAGCACGTCTCGTAGAGATATACCGCTGCGGCGTGCGGTCCGATCCGACATATATCTTGCTTTGCGGCGTGCGGCCCGATCCACTACTAGTCGGCTAATATGCGGATACGGCCTCGCGAGGCTCAAAAGTAGTTTTTGAAAACTCTTTTATCATTTTTCGGTTGGAAAACAGTAATATCAAGTTCCAGAGATTGGAATTTGCATAATAACAAAAATGGCTGCGGACTAGTAGTAAACTAGCATGTCTATGTGATAAGACAATGATAACGATCCTCGCGGGATCCAATAACTGGCTCACGGCCCACATGTATAATCAACCGCCCCAAGAAAGGGGTTCCTCGGCTCAAGAGTAGCCATTATCACAATATATATATGCAACCCTCCGAGAAGGAGGTTCGACGGCTCTAGAATAGCCAATAATACAGTATCAACAGGTTGGACTAATATATAGTCTCCAATTCATGATCGACCCCGCACTCTCAAGAGTGTGCGTGTCTCACCGCTATACAGCGTCACAAAGTGGTATACCGGGGTTTCGAACCCGCTGGTCATCACCCACATCTATTACTCACCTCAATACAGCGCGACGACTATTCCGCAATGCCCTTGCCACGAGAATCAAGCTCCGCACGCGTAGAATCTGATCAAATACAGTAAAAATACAACAATTTAGGCCAATGGGACAACACCCAATCAATACAACTCAATTTACATCAAAATTCCCAAAGTTGTCAAAACCGGAGCCCCGGGCCCACATTCCGAAAATTTACGAAATTCACATTTATGGAACCCTCGTCTCGCCACGAGTCCATACATATAAAATTTACCAAAATCGGACTCCATTTGCCTACTCAAATCCTAGTTTTTCTTCAATTTAGGCTTAGGGCTCAAACCCACATTTAATCTTCCATTTACAGGGAATTAACCAAGTATTTCATGTTAAAATGATGTAATTAAGCCACAAAACTTACCTCCGACGAATCTCCGATGAAATCCCAGCAATCTCCCGTGATTTCTTCTCTCTAGGGCTCAAAATTATGTTTTGGGGTGTGAAACCCGTGAGCCCTCTGTTCTGTGATATAAATTCACTGCCAGAGCAATTTGCTCTACGCGATCGCGATCTTCCTCACGCGATCGCGATGTTCAAATTCACGGCCTCACGCGATCGCGACTTCCTTCACGCGATCGCGAAGCACAGTCACCCTGCCTCACGCGATCGCATCCTTCACTCCTGCGATCGCGTAGCATATTTCTCCTGGACCCATTTCTTCTTCTACGCGATCGCGTATATTGGCCTGCGATCGCGATCAACACCCGATCAATTCTACGCGATCGCGACTCTTACCCTGCGATCGCGATGCCTTATCTCCCCACTCTACGCGATCGCATCCCCATCCCCGCGATCGCGGAGAGCAATTGTCTGCTGAGGTTATGACAGCAACCAGATTTTCTCTTTTCTTTCAACAATGGTCCGTTTGGACCCCCGAATTCATCCCGAGACTCCCGGGACCCCAACGAAAACCACCAACATACTCCAAAACATGATACGAACTTATTCCAACCATAAAAACACCATACTAAACATCAAAATCACCAATTACACACGGATTCAAGCCTAAATTTCTTAAAACTTTCCGATTTACACATTCGATCAAAAACCCGACCAAACGATGTCCGAATGACCTGAAATTTTGCAGGCACATCCAAAATCACCTAACGGAACTACAGAAATTGTCGGAATTCCATTCCGACCCCCGGATCAAAATATCACCTACCATCCGGTTATCGCCAAAAATTCAACATTCGCCAATTCAAGCTTAAAACTACACCGGACCTCCGAATTCAATTCCGATCGCTCCCCTAAGTCACAAATCACCTCCCGAAACTAACCGAATCATCAGAATCCGATTCCGAGCACTCTAACTCAATAGTCAACTCTTGGTTGACTTTTCATATTCAAGCTTTCTTCAAACATGCTATTTGTTTCATTTTCAATCCAAATCACTCCTAATTCACCCGATATACTCTAATACTGTTTTAAAAGCATAATATATGCAAATGCAAGGTAACGGGGTGATAATTCCCGTAACGACGGGCCGGGTCGTTACAAATATTTTGCAATTGAACAACCAGTTTGGTTAGTGTTGTTTCCCTGCAATAATATTTTGCCAATGAACAACATATTGGGATCACATTACTTCATCTAATAAGTACATACTACTCGACTCATGCTCATAAATACAACAAATATTTCGTGATTATATTAGAAAATCAATTAATATGCAGTAGTTACGGAACTTTAAGGTGCTAGCTGATTCGTAATTTTAAAGAAGAGTCTCAACCATCTCAAACACATCTTAGTTATGCATCTTTACTAACTTCATTTTTTACTGTTGTTTGAGTTTAGCTTCAGATTTTTCTTGTGTTGAGACAAGATCATCACCTTTTAGAAAACAGAAAATTATGTTTATTGTCTTCATGTTTTACTTTCTGCCTAAGAACTAAAATGTAACTATTGACTACAAATATCAAGAAGGAATACATAATACAACCAAAGATCTAAAAAGTACAACCACTATATTACAAAAACACAAAAAAATATGTAACAGATTTTACCCTCAAATAATTTCAATAAATTATTTATACACATGAAAAACTTTTGGAACTATGAAGCAATTGCACTACTACTCTTACTTAGAACTCACATACACAAACTGAATGCAATCGAGCATTTTTTCAGTTTGTCAAACAAGATATACTTCATATATCTCTTTCACATGACATTAGTCAAACAGTTGGTGCATAACACTTGAAGAAAATTTCAAATCAAACAGAGAGAGACTTGCAATTTACTAGGCTAATCTGGAACTAAAGGCACAATATAGTCAAACAAAAATTTAAGTAGAACCAAGCCAAGGGACAAAATAAAATTAAAAACCCGTTAATAAAATCCAAGCCAACCTTTGAGCTCTTTAAGAAACTCTATAAAATATACAAAGTTGGCAAGAATAGAAGATTCTAAAGGATAATTCAATGTTGAACTAAAAAAAAAATTTTGCTCCTACATTACACTAGGAGAAATAAAATTCAGTTCATTCTTATTGAGCATATTTTGACATATGATATCTCCTAACATTAAAATCAAAACCCCACACAGAATAAATCCAAAAATTGTACCCGTGGTAATAAATCCAAAAATTGAAACCCCTTCTATGTCATGTTTTTTTGCTATCCTCTCCAAAATTGAAAACCTCTCTCAAAAGAGGCAATTTTGGCTCAAAATATTTATTGGAAGTAAAAGTTGCTATACGGAAGGGGTTCCATACTATAAAAGTTAAAGTAAATCTATACAAAGACTTACAGCAATGGGCTCTGTAATTGATAGCTCTACTAGTGAGTTAGGTCTGTGAACTTGATAATTTTGCAACCGACAAAGACAAGAGAAACAGGCGCACAAACCCTAGTAAATTGGAGAGGAAGCTATAAGGATTCTGATTTTGTTTCTAGAGTTTTGGGTAGAGAAAAAAGAAGAAGCTATTTTCCAAGTATTATCAAAATTAGAAGAAAAAGAATTTAAAAAAAAAGAAGGTTTTGGCGGGATTAGAAAAATTGAGGTGGGAAAATATGGAGGGAAAAAACCGTCCCAATAGAACTTTTTTCATAAGTCTCATTTTCCTAGATAAATCTATTGGGACGGTTATGAAAACCGTCGTATAAAACAGAACCTATGGCAACGGTATCCACACAATTGCAACGGTTTAGTAACCAAAGTGCATTCGTAGCACCCAAATATTATTGTAACGGTTATAACCGTTGCAATATCATGTCTATAGCAACGGTTTCATAACTGTTGCCAAAGGTTCGTTGGGATAGGCCCATTTTCCAGTAGTGATATAACCTGGTCTAATAAGTCCTGAATCGATCCCACAGGGAATTAACCTACCAATTACAACCTTCACAGCCCAAGTGTACTTCCGAATCAAGTTCCCAAAATTTCGAATATATGTTTGTGATTGTTTCGACTAACTACTTTTGCAAGAATTAAATAGGCTTAAAAAGAAAGAATTGAATATTGGGTAAAATAATATGGAGAAATACTAAGGTATTGATTTCTCTTATTGTTGGAATCCCTTATCGTTATGCTCATAGAAATTGTTAATATATTTTATCAATCATGAACGTTATTTGTATCGTAACCCTCTCCCGAGCAATTACAGTAATTTACTAGTGCACTCTCCCGAGCTACCTTAGCTAGCTTTAATTTGAATAGTTCACTTAAGATTGCACCCAAGACTTCGTTATTCCTAACCCCGTCTTTACACCTAAAGTTGTAGATACCTAGGTGTGGTGTTGTTCAACAATATACTTAAATATGCACTCTTTTCCAAGTTATGCACACTAAATAGGCACAGCTAATCGGGAAAACGAAGTTGAACAAATAGAAATCTAGCTAACAATTTGTAATCACATAAACGAAATGTTCATCACTCAATAGGTTCCATCAAAACCTTAGAAAAGGATTTAGCTACTCATGCTCAAAGAAACAAGCATAATAATTGAATTCATAAATAAATACTTGATATAAAATAAAGGAATGAGTTGAGAGAGTTCTCTCTT
Source organism: Nicotiana noctiflora (assembly GCA_032618575.1). NCBI lineage: Eukaryota > Viridiplantae > Streptophyta > Magnoliopsida > Solanales > Solanaceae > Nicotiana > Nicotiana noctiflora. The sequence goes on from JASVEL010007745.1 coordinate 48,586, forward strand.
ACTAATTGTCTTGCAAAAGTAGTCAAAAATACACAACTTGCATCTATTGGGCGAACTAGGGGTTTATATAGAGGTTTTAGGGCTTAAAAACTGAATATATACAAAACTAGGAAACATTTTGTGGTGCCTTCCGCGGTTCGTCCGCGGCCGCGGGCGAATCGCGAACAGAGCCGTCCTCTGATTCTTCCGAAAAGTTCAGAGAGCTTGTTTTTTCGTGGTTCAGCGAGTGAACCGCGGATGAACAGTACTTTTGATTTTTCTTTGATTCTTCAAGCTCACTTCACTTCAACTCTTCACCTGGCCTTTTCATCAACATGTGACTTGAAAATAGCTCCTTTTTGCATCCAATGGATCATATGTACCTATAACACATCAAAGAACACTAATCAAAGCATTTTGTCATCATAAACAACATTAATTCAACAACAAAGTTTGATTATTTAGGGCATAATTATATTCAAATTCACCTATTATCAATACCCCACACTTAAACCTTTGCTCGTCCTCGAGCAACCTTAATCACATTTTAGGCCAATTTTTAATTATGTCTCCCCCAAAATATGTCACAAAAGCCATCTTTCATGATTAACCTAAGATATGCACAATCTTTGCCTAACCATAAACTCTCATGCCAACACATTATTGCTTACTCTACTTATGACCAAAAACTTGCAAATTGACCTTCTTCCTCTTGAGTTACACGCTCTCACATAATATATTGAGAGAAGTTCCCACACATAAGTAATTTAGAACATGGAACTTTTAAATATCTAAAAAATTCACTCACTCTCAACAAAGAACATTTATATGCACACAGACACACCATAGGCTTGCCCCTAGTGTAATACTCCACTAATCGAGCTATTCAATCATAGATCAAGAGGTCTTTAAGGGTTGTAATGTTGGCTACGGGACGGGTAGGATACTTTTGGTTATAGTGACTAACCTCCCTAAGCACTTTTCTTTTCTTTTTCAAAATTTCCCTTTAGTTTTCTTCCTTATGTCTCCCCAAAACTTTCCTTCACTTTTATTTACTTCAAATCCCCACTTGTTTTTTTGTTGGTGTAACTGACCTTACTAATTTTCAATGATGTATCTCTCTTTTTTTTCAGAATATATCTTTGCTTTGCAACACATGTACATTATTTTGGTCAGTTCACTATTTTCTACCATTCATTCTTGATTTTCCCTTTTCCAATTTCCCTTCACCCCACACTCAGACTTTTTCACATTCGATTCAATACAAGTGCTTCTAAGAGGTAAAGTAGAACAATATAATAATTTGAGGAACATTCAAGGGTTATCAAAGAATAGGCTTTAAGCTCAAAGGGGTTAACTAAGATATTATGTACGGGTGAATTCATGTCTATTGGTTTATGGGGTTACACAAAGAAATGCCTCTATCCTTTCTACAACCAATCAACTTCTATTTCGCTTTGCAAACACACACGGAAAGTTCTAAGCATCATGTAAAGCATACAATGTAAGTAAAACCTCACACACACATAGCATGCAACTCATTTGGAATCCGGTTCATCTACAAAGTCCTATCGATGATCAAGCAAGCATTATTGTGCAAATTTAAGGCATATTGAGATTCTACAGTCAAGCTTAGAAAATACATTCTCAAGTTCAATTAAGCTTTGCTAATGTGCATCGGGGTTACATGTTACCCTTTTTCCTCTAATCCTAAGAAAAGAAAAATCTACCTAACTCGGTCCAAATAAAAACCCTTGGAAAAGAACCATGGTCAAAAGAAAAACCAAGGGGGAGATGATACACTACCTAGAAAAAGAAAATAAAAGAAAAAAAAATTCCTACGTGGATTGCTTCCCTCAAGAGTACTTGTCCTAAATAGTCCGTCAACATGAAGAGTCCTCTACTCATATTTTTGGATTTTTTTAAATTTTTTTGATTTTTTGTATTTTTTTTATATTAACCACTACAACTAATATATACAACATATACAAGATAAGTCACCCACCCCACACTTAAAAACATGTCATGTCCCCATGACAAAAAAAAATTAAATCTAAGAGGGGCGAGAAAACTTACCAGAGACTCACTCAGAGTCGGAGATGGTGGATGGGTCGACGTGACATGCTCGTCTAAGTGCTCGAAGCCATGCCATGAACTTGCTGTCTGACCGAGCTTGCCTTTGAGACATCGCGTCTAAACGCGTGTGCAAGCCATCAATGGAGGTGCGCAGATCAGCAACCTCCTCTTCCATGGACCTAAGCATAGGTCGTGAGGATTCGGACCTAGACATACTCACTCAACAGTGAGCATGCCTGGAAGGTCCGGTTGAATCAGTGGAGTGTCTGGCCCGGACAACCGATACAAGGTCGTCCTCCTCATCCAAGTCAATTGGGTTAGTGTCTCAGCCAACCCGGATTTGAGAAGCTCTAAACGGAGCTTTTGGTAGTAGGTCACCATCTGTGGCCATGATTGGGGTCTGATGGCTGAGACACAGTGTAGTGACAAGAGATGGGTAGTAAAAACCCTTGGCTGTGAGGGATCCCCTCAGCACCATTTCGTCACTAATTAAGCGGGCGATGTCTACGTCCCGCTGTGTTACAAAACACCATGTTAGAAGTTCCCTATTAAAATTGACATCCGTGGTGCTGCTAGAGGGCAAGAGCCGGTTACATATGATAGAAAACCAACATTTAGCGGTGTGTGTAAAGCAGTTAGAATGGAGTATTTTATTTCTAATCCACACAGGGATGCCGTCTACACATAAGGCCTCAATTACCATGTCCCATGTGACACCCGGCCTATCATGGTAGTAGTCCACGTCACTAGTATGATTTGGTAGTCTAAGTACCTGCCTAATAGTATGAGCATGGGCGGAGACATCCTTACCTCTGACGAATATCCTCCTAACCATCATGTAGGGAGCATTGTCATAGAATTCCCTGATAAGCATCTTGTTCACTAGGGGCGGTGCGTCAAATAGGAATTCCATTTCGCGTCGGCGAATTTCATCATATATTTTTGGCTTTTCAGAATGGAGGGCTATCCGGTCAACTTCAACTTCCTGGAGCCATTTCTTAGCTGCCTTAGTATGGAAATCACCCTCTGCCTCTTCGCAGCCGAACCTTGACTCATGGTAAGTAGGTTGCCTCGAAGAGCTAGCACCCTGTCATGATCTTTTAGGGGCCATGATCCTGCAAAAATAAGACAGCCCAAAATTTGTATAATGTTAGACGCCGGTTGGCTACTCAGACTTCGGCATCCGTGGAATATCACTATTGACCCTTTAGTGCAATCATCCTATAACTCCTATACTTAGTTACTTATCTAACAATTTCACACATGCATATTCAAGCACCCCACACTTATTTATTATGGCATTCTAACATTACCCAACCAACCTAAGCCATCTCCAATAATATACAACAACAAACAATTTACTACTTGGGCATTGTGTCTCCTAAAAATGCATTAATCAATTACTACCAAAAACAATTGCCCAACTTGGCCAACCAACCAACTCATATAATCACAACACTTTTGGGTCTCCAAAACACAAAATTAGCATTATAAACTCAATTGGAGACCCAACAACCCAATCTTTACCAAACTTTCAATCATATCACAAGGTTCATTGAAAAAATATTCATATAACATTCAATGTGCAAAAGAAACCAAGAAATATTCATGAATTCTCCTAAACTAACACTATATACTACATATAATACATATTAAATTACACTTACTAGTTAAGTCTACAAAATTAAAAAAATTTCAAGAACTAAGAGAAAAAAATAAAAAGAGTAAGAATAGAGAACTTACTAGTGAGAGTAGTAAATGAGTAGGATGGAAGAAGAGGAGTGATTTGGAGAAGAAAGGGGGGGTGGAGGGGGGGGGTTGTAGAGAGAAGGAAGAGAGATTTGAGAGAGAGAGAGAGAGAGGATTTGGGGGTGGTAGGCGGCTGTGGAGTGGAAATATGGGAGGGGGATTATGTTTTAGGGTTTAAAGAAGGGGGGAAAGAAAAAATTAAAAAATCTTTTTGTTTTTGCCGACCGCGGAGCTGACCACGTTCGTTCGCAGTTCATTCGCGGCCGCGGATGAACCTTGAATAGTCAAACTTATGAGGGGTCACTTTTTCACGGTTCGTTCGCGGACGCACCGCGAACAGTCAAAATGTCAGAGGGTTCACTTTTTCGCGGTTCATTCGCGGTCGCGGATGAACTGCGAACAGTGATCCTCTCTGAATTTTTGTTTGTGCTGGTCAGAAATTTTATTTTATATAGACTAACTATAATGAGAATACTTACAACATGTTCGTGGGTTGCCTCCCACGTAGCGCCTGAGTTAACGTCGCGGCACGACTTATCTTAGAGCATTTTAAGGCTCGCTAGACCTTTGAGGTTCATCCAACCGTAATTCTACCTTGTCCTCGATGTCATCCAAGCATGCATAAGGTTTCAACCACTGTCCATTTACCTTGAATGTGCGTAAACCACCAATGGTTTGAATTTCCACAGCGCCTGACTCAAATGCCTCAATTACCCGGAAGGGTCCTGACCACCTTGATTTCAATTTACCTGGGTACAACCGTAATCTTGAATTGTATAATAGTACTTTGTCCCTGCTTTTGAAGTTCCGCTCGACGATATTCTGATCGTGAGTCCGCTTCATTCTCTTTTTATATAGTCTAGTGTTTTCAAATGCCAGATACCGAAATTTTTCTAATTCATGCAACCCGGTCAGCCTTGATTTCCCCACTTCATCCAAGTTGAGATTCAATTGCTTCAGTGCCCACCATGCTTTGTGCTCTAGTTCAACAGGTAGGTGACAAGCTTTCCCAAACACCAATTTGTATGGTGACATGCCGATTGGTGTCTTGAATGCTCTTCTATAAGCCCATAGTGCGTCATCAAGCTTCCTGGACCAGTCGGTCCTTGTGGCATTCACTGATTAGTTAATACACTCTTTATCTCCCTGTTGGAGACCTCAACTTGCCCGCTGGTCTGCGGGTGATACGGAGTGGCCACTCGGTGTTTCACATCATACTTGGCCAATATTTTCTCAAATGCCCGGTTGCAAAAATGTGTGCCCCCGTCACTGATAATAGCCCTTGGAGTCCCGAAACGGGTGAAAATGTTCTTCTTCAAAAATCCCACCACCACTTTAGCATCATTGGTGGGTAATGCTACAGCTTCCACCCATGTGGATACGTAGTCAACAGCAACAAGTATGTACTAATTGCCGTATGAACTGATAAAGGGCCCCATGAAGTCTATTCCCCAGACATCTAACACTTCAACTTGCTGGATTGGGTTCATTGGCATTTCGTGACGCCGGGAGATGTTCCCGGTGCGTTGACATTCATTGCAACCTTTCACCCACAAGTGTGCATCTTTAAATACCGTTGGCCAATAGAAACCGGCCTCAAGTATTTTGGCAGTTGTACGTACTCCTCCAAAGTGACCGCCACATGCTGGAGCGTGACATGCCTGCAAAACAGAATATTGTTCTATCTCCTGGACGCATCTCCAGATCATGTTATCGAGACATATCCTAAACAAATAGGGTTCATCCCAATAATAAAGCTGAATTTCACGAAAAAATCTTTTCCTCTAGACCGACGAGAGGTCGTGAGAAACAATACCACTGGCCAGTTAATTTGCATAATCAGCATACCATGGTGCTTCAAGGAGAGGTGGTGAGCTGCTGCTCATCTGGAAAGGTTTCAAGAATTTCCCCACTCTCTTTGACAATTTCAGCTCCTTCAAGTCGTGACACATGATTAGCGATTTGATGTCTTTCGAGTCTTTCAAGTACTGGCGAAGCTTTAATTGAAGACCTTTCAGCTCCTTCAAGTCGTGACAAATGATCAGCAACTTGATTTTCGGTGCCTTTCCTATCCCGAATTTCGAGGTCGAACTCTTGGAGAAGTAGCACCCAACGAATTAGGCGCGACTTTGAGTCCTTTTTATCAATTAGATATCTTAAAGCTGCATGGTCTGTGTATACAATTACCTTGGATCCTATGAGATAGGACCGAAATTTGTTAAATGCGAACACGACCGCAAGCATCTCCTTTTCCGTCACTGTGTAGTTTAGCTGTGCTCCACTCAAAGTCCTACTTGTATAGTATATTGGGTGCATCAGCTTGTGTTTCCTTTGGCCCAGCACTACCCCCACTGCATAGTCACTTGCATCACACATTAGCTCAAAAGGTTGCTCCCAGTCTGTCACGACCCTAGTTCACCAATAGTGAACATGTCATGACGGCACCCAGTCCCCACGACTAGGTAGGCCTAACACTTTGCGGAATGTACATGTTTATGAACTTTAAACAAGAAATAGCGAAAAATGATATAAATAGGAATGTAATCCATGCCGCTTGGCACATACACTCGTCAACACACTGTATGAAACACTACCAAGACCTGGAATCCCACGGGTAACACAGACTAAAAGAGAACATACAACTGTAGCTCTATGTGTAAAGAGTATCTAACACCGGAATGAAGAAAAAACATCTACTAGCACTAATAGAATAGAAGGAAGGCCTCCGGATCCGCGGACGTAGCGGATCATACCTCGAGGTCTCCCAAAGCGCTGCTGAATCACCTGATATAAGCCTGTCCTGATGTACCAGGATCTGCACAACAAAAGTGTGCAGAAGAGTAGCATGAGTACACCACGACGGTACTCAGTAAGTGCCAAGCCTAACCTCGATGGAGTAGTGATGAGGAAGGTCGGGGCCCTACCGAGAAATAATAAAAATAATGATAATAATAATACCAAACAGCTCAAAATAAGAATAAGTCTGAAATAACAGCAAATGAGATAAATACTACAAGATCTCCGGGAATCGAACCCGCAGTCCCTACAAATAACTCAGGATCTCGGGAATCGAACCCGCAGTCCCCACCAATAACTCGGGATCTCGGGAATCGAACCTGCAGTCCCTACAAATAACTCAGGATCTCGGGAATCGAACCAGCAGTCCCTACCAATAACTCAGGATCTCGGGAATCGAACCCGCAGTCCCTACCAATAACTCAGGATCTCCGGGAATCGAACCTGCAGTCCCTACCAATAACTCAGGATCTCCGGGAATCGAACCCGCAGTCCCTACCAATAACTCAGGATCTCCGGGAATCGAACTTGCAGTCCCTACCAATACATCAATTAAAGAAAACACACAGGGAGAGTATAATATGTTTAATTACAACCTCACCAAAGCTAGTGCCGACAATTTATCAAGAAGTTCAAGTAAGTCAACAAAACAATTAAACATGTTAAATCCTAGTCAATCATGCTTTTCTAACTAATACCGGGTAAAAGTAACGCTTTTATCAGCTAAGAGCAGAAATATCACAAAATCGGACAATTCAAGTAAAGTGTACGTTACAACAACCAGCACATGTACACACCCGTCACCTCGCGTACAAGGCATTTAAACTATCACATAATATCCTAGGGGTGAAAGTTCCCCCACACGAGGTTAGACAAACCACTTACCTCGATTCCGGTACAAAACCGCTAAGAGACAACCCTCTTGCCGCGAATATCCGACTCCGAGTGGCCCGAATCTAGTCAAACCAATTACACAGTATAAATAACATCGCAAGTAACTAATTACAATGATAAAATTACAGCTACGGCGCGAAAGTGGGTGAAATGACCAAAATACCCCTGAATCCATCGGCTCGGAATTGAAATATTTTTACGTTTTCAGAACCCTCGTACTCTCACGAGTCTAACCATATAAAAATCTCCCAAATCGGAACACAAATGGTGCTTCAAATCCCAAATTTAAAGTTTTTGCTCCAAGCCCTAATTTCTTACAATTTTGCTATGTTTTCATAAATTTCAAGTTGATTCTTCAATAAAATCATGTATTTAGTTCATAGGACTTACCTCTAATCACTTCTTGTCAAACCCCTTCAATTCTCGTCCAAAAGCTCTCAAGAATGACCAAAAATGGTGGAAAAATAGGTTTGGTCGCGGATGAAATGTTTTAAAACATTCTGTCCAGGTATTTTGTTCAGATCGCGGGAAATGCTTCGCGATCGCGGAGAACAAATTTATGGCCCAAAAATTACCCTTCGCGATCGCAGGAAATGCCTCGCGAACGCGGTGAACAACTTCCAGTTCCTCCGGACAGGCTTAAGTAAAATGATCATACCTTTTTACACACAACTCCAAATGACGAATGGTTTGATGTTCTGGAAATTAGACACATAGGGCTATAACTTTCATTTGTTGATCATTTCCTGAAGCCTTATACATGTCGAGATACAAGCTTCCAAATCCATTTATGTTTTTTAGATATCTTTCTTTAGCTTTCTGAAGACAAGACACAATGATCTACAACTTTTGTTTTTAAATCACCTCAAAATAGCTTTTAGATAAAAAGATATGATCTTCCTAAGTAGGGCCTGCGCGATAGAAATTTCTTCTTCGCGATCGCGAAGCAATCTACGCGATCGCTATTCATTAGTTTTTTTCTCAGATTTTACTCACCGCGATCACGACCAATACCCCGCGATCGCGTAGAGCACTACTGTAGCCAAAAACCAGCAGTGAAAAATGGCCTAGAAATGGTCCGAAACCACCCCGAAACTCACCCGAGGCCCCGAGACCTCAACCAAAAACACCAACACTTCCTATAACCTTATTCAAACTTGTTCCAATCATCCAAACACGTCCATAAACACAAAAATTATCAATTTACAACGGATTCGAGCCTAAATTTATCAAATTCTTCCAAAACTCACATTCGATCCGAAACCCAACCAAATGACGTCCGAATGACCTGAAATTTTGCGGACAAGTCCAAAATGATATATCGAAGCTACAGAAACTTTCAGAATTTCATTCCGACCCTCGGATCAAAATCTCACCTATCAACCGAAATTCGCCAAAATACTAACTTTGCCAATTCAAGCGTAATTCTACACCGGTGATCACAAAAATATTCTGGACACACTCCTAAGTCCCAAATCACCTAACGAAGCTATCCGGACCATAAAATTCACATTTCGAGCCCGATATCAAAATTTCCACTTCCGTTCAAGCTTCTTAAAAACCTTCAAATTCCAACCTTTACCCAAACGACTCCAAAATGACCTACGGACCTCCGAATTCATTTCCGATCGCGCTCCCAAATCCAGAATCACTATACGAAGCTAAGTCCAGTCTCGAAATTCCAAACAGACACCGATAACAATGAAATGCACTTCAAGTCAAACTTATGAAATTTCTTCCAAAATGCTAACTTCCACAATAGGTGCCAAAATGCTTCCGGGTTATCCAAAACCTGAATCGGGCATACGCCCAAGTCCGATATCATTTTACGAACCTGCTGGACCTTTCAAATCCTGATTCCGAGGTCGTTTACTCAAAAATCCAATCCAAGTTCATTCTTTTAACTTAAAGCTTCTGAAATGGAAATTTTCATTTAAATTTAACTCTATCTCCCTGAATTTATATTTCGACCGTGCAAACAAGTCATAATACCCGAAATGAAGCTGTTCATAGCCTCCACGGAGCGCTAGTACTCAAAACGACCGGTCGGGTCGTTACATTATCTCCCACTTAAACATACGTTCGTCCTCGAACGTGCTGAGAACTGTACTAGAGTAGTCTGAAATCCTTTTTTTTTTGCATCTTATGCACCTTCCTGTGCTTCCAGAACTCAGATGAGCACATTTGCCTGATATAATCTGAAGATATTCCCTTTTATTCAAACAAATAAGTCTTAGAGCTTAATTCCAACATCCGGAATTCTATGTAAGGCCTATTTTCATCAAGAGATCACTCAATTATTCACCACACGCCGTCCTCAAACATGACTGCATAACTTTACTGGATTCTTACATTGCAACACAAAATCCACAGGACCACGATAATATTTTATGATCAAATTAGCCAAATTTCAACGAATCAGATGCTCCCATTGCACCTCATGACCTACATAGGTCTTGTTCTAACTTTTACAACACTGACACGACGGAAGAGATGTGCCGATATTCATAACCAACTACTGAATCAACAATTCATTGGATATATACTCCTGATAAGGTCCATTACAATGTCCTAAACTAGAGAATGATCTTTTCTGTATAATATACTTCATATAATTAGTTTCCACTGACCCCAAATCCAATAACCTCATCTCACCTGGTACGAACTGCTCAGGCGATAAGCCGCCTCAGACATAATCAAAAGTCCCGCAATATGTCACAATGTGCCAGTAGGCTACTAATTCGTACGTGATACAAAAGGAAGTCGAACTCTAGAAATAACTATCAACTCTCACACTAACATGGACTTCCTCAGAAAATAGGAAACATAACACATAAAAGCAAATATGGACACTGAAATAAACATTACCCTGTTGCGGTGTGCAACCCGATCCCAACAACATACCCATGGCGGCGTGCCACGCGATCCAAACAATATAACCATGGCGGGGTGCCACCCGATCCAAACAATATAACCATGGCGGCGTGCCACCCGATCCAAATATAAAACTCACACAAGGAGCCATACGTCGAGCTGAATAGCTCATCACATCAAAATACTGAATATCGATCATAAGCACACTAAGGTGCATGATATCATTCACAAGGAAACATATAGCGCCATAGGCTACAAACTCAAGCACAACTGAGGTGCGATATATGATCTGAGTCTCAAGAGCCATCATGCTCATATAACATCACCGCTGAGCGGAACCTCAACACATAAGGAATTTACCAAGCCGTCTCACAACTTATACGGCACAATATATCTTTACATGAATTAACTAACCGCGAAATAAGACCGCGACTACCCCTACATAAAGGGCGCATTACTAGAAGAAACATAACCGGCCTGACGGAAGGCTCACTTCCACATTTAAATCTATCCACCGACCTTAAGTCTATCCTGGTCGTGCCAAGCTAAGTCAATAACATTTCACAGGTCTATAACCCAATAAGCAGAGTGCCCTCCAGGCATAAATTCTCAAATGGATGATATCACCAAAATCCACATACTTGGTTTAAATTTCTAACCTATCAAGTGACTACATGTCACACCTATACAATCTTCTTGTGGGACAAGATCCCACCATCTTCCAAATAATTGAACGGGCCTGCACATTCAACCCATCGGTTGCACTAACACTGAAAAGCGATCAGGAGTCCCTAACCGGGATGCAAAGCCTTTCCTACAGAACACTGATCTCAAGTGATACCGACGTTAATACCCATCTTACTCAAACACTGAAACTCCTTTCCTGCTCATCCGAGCTCTTTATATCACGTTTATTGACCAAACTACGACCTTGGTCCTAACTTCAAATTCCATACCACTCACTGCACCCCACGTGCCGATATGCGATAGACACGATTTCCATCACAACTCTAGAACTGATGATAGGCTAATACTCCATCACATAAGACTTTCCATTTAACTCATTTCAGGAGAACTATAGCAACACACAGGCGAGTTCTCATAACCGTTGAATATGCCAATCTCTAAGAAGTGGTCCAAGCCACCATAACCCATTCCGAGGTCCGCCTACTCATAACAGGCCCTAACAGAAGAATACTTCAGAATAACATCAATCAATGCGGCCGACAAGTCTCAAATGCACCGCCATAAATCACGTGCATAATTCGATCACGTTGCATGAACCGATCATTGACACCAATACGCCAACTCAACTATGGCTGATCAATCTACTTCCTTCCAGGTTATCCTTGATTGCCTTAGAAATGTTAATATATTCCTGTAATACCTAACTTATTCCAACCGCACTTACCCCGAGTGACCTTAAATCATGAGGCCATGCTATCTCAAGAACGACGACCATTTCATGTCTCTCAATCACTACACCACAAGTCGAAACATCATAAATCGTTTTGTGCCTTTCTTCATAAGTTGCTTCAAAGCTTGATCCTCAACTGTACTTATAGACTCAGAATTATCAGGCACCACACTTTACCTCTTGAATTCACTAGGACCACTATTGAGAGCCATCCAGCCCTGACTTGCCCCAGTACGCAATCAACTCTATTGAATTTGATAACATATGAATACCCTCTCGATAAAGCCCCCAGCGGAACCACTTCTCGCGAAGCCTGCACCTATACGAGGCATAAATCATGAATCTTTCCTCAAGTTTGAACACGAGACAGTAAGTCTAACCATAACATGCATTCAACAATTCATATACTCAAGTTACCACTCATGGCCCTTTTCCGTGGCTACAATAACACAATAATATGCTAGTATCCAGAATTCACACAGGTAATTAACCATGCGACCCAATCTTAAACGGTGGGACTCTCCCACTTAGCCCACAGCCACTATTACACCACTCTCGAACACATTAGAACCATTCTCTCAAGTCATTTACTATTATTCAACTGCAACTCACTTGATCCAACGAATATGACCATATGTGCTCTATTATCACTCTAACACCATAGGGTATGACCTCATCCCAATACAACCAAACATCTTCTCGCTCCATGCATCGAGCATTATTTACCGACGACATCTTAAAACATACTATGATTCTCACACGCCTACGAAGCACCATGTAGCCTTCACCGAAATCTTCCCTGTTGATAATGAAAGGTAGAATTTATTAGGGATACAGGAACATCAAAAGTCCCAACATCATACCATACAAGCCTCAACTCTTGCCCATCCGCAAGTTTCAAAGAACCTTTTGAATAGCACCTAGATACATCGCATGCCAAATCTGATATGACACATGACCCATAATTTGATCGTTGATAGTAAAATTCTTTCACTTGACACGAAGCTTTAAGATACATATTGCTAATCCATGATACTAGCCTTTAACATTCGTACGTCTTCATCATAAGACAAGCCAAAGACATTCGTTTGGTGCATGTCCTTCTTAAGACAGTTAAACTCATTTCCCCCCAGTATCTCTGCTGGCTGAATCCTTCGCTAAATAGATATCTCATATGAACCATATAGTCTTTATTACCACTAACTATCTTTAGATCTACATCCACCTTGTGATTCTACCATTACTGTGACGATTAGGCAGTTAAGTAAACCTTCTCAAGACTGTACTTATCAACCGAATGTCAGAACCTAGTGCACCCTCATGTGCATAATTGAAGATCTCTCAAGTCTCTTGCATTATCGATATGGATGACACACGGCAACAATAGTTGAGTAAATTCTTGACTCCCTTGAAATCCCTCTGCAGCATCACGAACCGTCGACGCATACTTGATACCGAGTGCGCAATTTGAATACACGAGTGGATGCAAAAGAACATATGACATAGGCTCCAACTGAATAAATGGCGTACGATAAGGAATTCAAAGAATTGAAGAGTTTCCTAAACAGTTACATAGCCACTTGTAGATAAATACAGACGTCTCCGTATCCATCAACGAGAATCTAGGTAACAGGTCTGTGTCCCGTGACTCCTATGAACCTAGTGCTCTGATACCAACTTGTCACGACCCTAGTTCACCAATAGTGAATATGCCATGATGGCACCCAGTCCCCAGGACTAGGTAAGCCTAACACTTTGTGGAATGTACAAGTTTATGAACTTTAAACAAGAAATAGCGGAAAACGATATAAATAGGAATGTAATCCGTGCCGCTTGGCATATACACTCGTCAACACACTGTATAAAACACCACCAAGACCCGGAATCCCATGGGTAACACAGACTAAAAGAGAACATACAACTGTAGCTCTATGTGTAAAGAGTATCTAACAACGGAATGAAGGAAAAACATCTACTAGCACTAATAGAATAGAAGGAAGGCCTCCGGATCCGCGGATGTAGCAGATCATACCTCGAGGTCTCCCGAAGCGCAGCTGAATCACCTGATATGAGCCTGTCCTGATGTACCTGGATCTGCACAAAAAAAGTGTGCAGAAGAGTAGCGTGAGTACACAACGACGGTACTCAGTAAGTGCCAAGCCTAACCTCGATGGAGTAGTGACGAGGAAGGTCAGGGCCCTACTGAGAGAAACAGTAACATAATGATATTAACAATATTAAGCAGTTTAGATGATAATAAGTTTGAAATAACAACAATAAAGTCATTACTGCAACCGTCTACAATTAAATATCAACAAGTAACGAACTCAATCAATAACTCAGGATCTCCGAAAATCGAACCCGCAGTCCCTACCAATAACTCAGGATCTCCGGAGTCGAACCCGCAGAGCCCCTACCAATAACTCGGGATCTCCGGGAATCGAACCCGCGGTCCCTACCAATAACTCGGGATCTCCGGGAATCGAACCCGCAGTCCATACCCAATAACTCAGGATCTCCGGGAATCGAACCCGCGATCCCTACCAATAACTCAGGATCTCGGGATTCGAACCCGCAGTCCCTACCAATAACTCAAGATCTCCGGAAATCGAACCCGCCAGTCCCTACCAATAACTCGGGATCTCCGGGAATCGAACTCACAATCCCTACCAATAACTCAGGATCTCCTGGAATCGAACCCGCAGTCCCTACCAATAACTCAGGATCTCCGGGAATCGAACCCGCAGTCCCTACCAATAACTCAGGATCTTCGGGAATCGAACCCGCAGTCCCTACCAAAAACTCAGGATCTCCGGGAATCGAACCCGCAGTCCCTACCAATAACTCAGGATCTCTGGGAATCGAACTCGCAGTCCCTACCAATAACTCAGGATCTCTGGGAATCGAACTCACAGTCCCTACCAATATATCAATTAAAGAAAATACACAGGGAGAGTATAATATGTTTAATTACAACCTCACCGAAGCTAGTACCGACAATTTATCAAGAAGTTCAAGTAAGTCAACAAAACAATTAAACATGTTAAATCCTAGTCAATCATGCTTTTCTAACTAATACCGGGTAAAAGTAACGCTTTTATCAGCTAAGAGCAGGAATATCACAAAATCGGACAATTCAAGTAAAGTGTACGTTACAACAACCAGCGCATGTACACGCCCGTCACCTCACGTACAAGGCATTTAAACTATCAGATAATATCCTAGGGGTGAAAGTTCCCCCACACGAGGTTAGACAAGCCACTTACCTCGATTCCGGTACAAAACCGCTAAGAGACAACCCTCTTGACGCGAATATCCGACTCCGAGTGGCCCGAATCTAGTTAAACCAATTACATAGTATAAATAACATCGCAAGTAACTAATTACAATGATAAAATTATAGCTTTGGCGTGAAAGTGGGTGAAATGACCAAAATACCCCTGAATCCATCGGCTCAGAATTGAAATATTTTTACGTTTTTAGAACCCTCGTACTCTCACGAGTCTAACCGTATAAAAGTCCCCCAAATCGGACCACAAATGGCACTTCAAATCCCAAATTTAAAGTTTTTGCTCCAAGCCCTAATTTCTTACAATTTTGCTATGTTTTCATAAATTTCAAGGATGATTCTTCAATAAAATCATGTATTTAGTTCATAGGACTTACCTCTAATCACTTCTTGTCAAAACCCCTTCAATTCTCGTCCAAAAGCTCTCAAGAATGACCAAAAATGGTGGAAAAATGGGTTTGGTTCGCTGATGAAATGTCTTAAAACATTCTGTCCAGGTATTTTGTTCACTGCGATCGCGGGAAATGCTTCTCGATCGCGGAGAACAAATTTATGGCCCAAAAATTACCCTTCGCGATCGCGGGAAATGCCTCGCGATCGCGGTGAACAACTTCCAGTTCCTCCGGACAGGCTTCAGTAAATAGGTCATAACATTTTTCACACAACACCAAATGACGAATGGTTTGATGTTATGGAAACTAGATACATAGGGATATAACTTTCATGTGTTGATCATTTCCAGAATCCTTATACATTTCTAGATATAAGCTTCCAAATCCATTTATGTGTTTTAGATATCCTTCTCGGACAGCATAGAGTTTAACGTACATAACCTTTGCTACAAATTTCCAAATGAGGCTTTCTTTAGTTTTCTGCATACTAAACACGATGATCTACAACTCTCGTTTTTGAATCACCTCAAAATACCTTTTAGATAAAAAGATATGATCTTCCGAAGTAGGGCCTGCGCGACAGAAATTTCTTCTTCGCGATCGCGAAGCAATCTACGTGATCGCGATTCATTAGTTTTTTTCTCAGATTTTACTCACCGCGATCGCGACCAATACCCCGCGATCGCGTAGACCACTGTTGTAGCCAAAAACCAGCAGTGAAAAATGGCCTAGAAATGGTCCGAAACCACCCCGAAACTCACCCGAGGCCCCCGGGACCTCAACCAAAAACACCAACACTTCCTATAACCTTATTCAAACTTTTTCCAATCATTCAAACACGTCCATAAACACAAAATTATCAATTTACAATGGATTCGAGCCTAAATTTATCAAATTCTTCCAAAACTCACATTCGATTCGAAACCCAACCAAATGACGTCCGAATGACCTGAAATTTTCCGGACAAGTCCAAAATGATATATCGAAGCTACAGAAACTTTCGGAATTCCATTCCGACCCTCGGATCAAAATTTCACCTATCAACCGAAATTCGCCAAAATACTAACTTTGCCAATTCAAGCGTAATTCTACACGGGTCATCACAAAAATATTCCGAACACACTCCTAAGTCCCAAATCACCTAACGAAGCTATCCGGACCATAAAATTCGCATTTCGAGCCCGATATCAAAATTTCCACTTCCGTTCAAGCTTCTTAAAAACCTTCAAATTCCTACCTTTACCCAAACGACTCCAAAATGACCTACGGACCTCCGAATTCATTTCCGATCACGCTCCCAAATCCAAAATCACTATACGGAGCTACGTCCAGTCTCGAAATTCCAAACGGACACCGATAACGCTGAAATGCACTTCAAGTCAAACTTATGAAATTTCTTCCAAAATGCTAACTTCCACAATAGGTGCCAAAATGCTTCCGGGTTATCCAAAACCTGAACCGGGCATACGCTCAAGTCCGATATCATTATACGAACCTGCTGGACCTTTCAGATCCTGATTCCGAGGTCGTTTACTAAAAAATCCAATCCAAGTTCATTCTTTTAACTTAAAGCTTCTGAAATGGAAATTTTCATTTAAATTTAACTCCATCTCCCTGAATTTAGATTTCGGTCGTGCAAACAAGTCATAATACCCGAAATGAAGCTGTTCATGGCCTCCACGGAGCGCTAGTACTCAAAATGATCGATCAGTTCGTTACACAGTCGGGGGCAATGATGATGGGTGTTGTGACCAACCTCTTCTTCAGTTCCTCAAAAGCAATCCTACATTCATCAGACAAAACAAAAGGGTGATCTTTTTCAAGTAACTTACAGAGAGGGTTTGATATTTTGGAGAAGTCTTTGATGAACCTCCGGTAAAAATCGGCATGTCCAAGAAAGCTTCTTATGGCCTTGACGGATGTTAGTGGAGGCAGCTTTGTAATGACATCGAAATTGGCATGGTCTACCTCAATGCCTTTGCTTGAAACCCGGTGCCCCAATACTATACCTTCTTGAACCATAAAATGGCACTTCTCTCAGTTTAGCACTAAGTTTATTTCCATTCACCGTTTCAGCACTCTTGTCAGATTGACAAGGCATTCATCGAACAAAATCCCTACCACTGAGAAATCATCCATGAACACCTCCATAATGTCTTCCGCCATGTCGGTGAAAATGGCCATCATGCACCTTTGGAATGTGGTAGGTGCATTGCATAGTCCGAATGGCATCCTCCTGAAGGCAAAAATGTCAGAAGGGCATGTAAAGGAGGTCTTCTCTCTATCTTCGGGGGATATGGAGATTTGATTGTACCCCGAGTATCCATCCAAAAAGTAAAAGTGGGACCTCCCTGCCAACCTGTCAAGCATCTGATCAATGAAAGGAAGTGGGAAGTGATCTTTGCGAGTGGCAAGATTCAGCTTCCTGTAGTCCATGTATATTCTCCATCCGGTGACGGTTCTAGTTGAAATCAACTCATTATTCTTGTTTTTCACAACCGTCATGCCACCTTTCTTTGGCACACATTGGACCGGGCTAACACAACTGCTATCTGAGATTGGGAAGATAATTCCCGCGTCTAGCCACTTTATTACCTCTTTCTTCACCACTTCATTCATGTTAGGTTTCAGCCTTCTTTGATGTTCCCTAGAAGGTTTGTGTCCCTCTTCCAGGAGAATTTTATGCATGCAATATGCGGGGCTGATCCCCTTTATGTCTGCCATGGTCCACCCGATGGCAGTCTTGCATTCTTTGAGTACATGTATAAGCTTTTGAGCCTGCACATCTAACAAACTAGATGAGATAATAACAGGTAAAGTGGAGTTAGGACCTAGAAATTCATACCTGAGATGTGACGGTAGTGGTTTAAGCTCAAGCTTTGGTGGCTCTTCTATGGATGGTTTTGCAGGTGGAGTCTCTCTTTTCTCTAAGTGTAGAGGCTCGAATTCAAGCTCTCTCTCCCAAAATCCTTTGCCTTCCAGAGATAGTACCCATTCAGCTAAACTTTAACCATTTACCTCTTCCATGTTCATCAGGCATGCTTGAAGTGGATCTTCAATGGTCAACTATACATCATCTGTCTCCACTATCACATCAACCGCATCAATAAGAGAGCAATTCGCGAACTCACTAGGGCGCCTCATGGATTTTTGCACATTGAATATGATCTCCTCAAGTGTGATTAAGGTTGCTCGAGGACGAGCAAAGGTTTAAGTGTGGGGTATTGATAATAGGTGAATTTGACTATATTTATGCCCTAAATAATCATGCTTTATTGTTGTTTTCATATTGTTTATGATGCAAAAATGCTTTTATTAGTGTTCTTAGTGTGTTATAGGTACACATGAGCTAACTAAGACTAAAAGAGCAAGTTTTGGAGTCAAAGATGGTGAAAAAGGCCAAAGTGTGGTACAAGTCAAGAACTTATGTTGAAAATAGCCGGGAAGGTGTGATTCCGAGCTATATGGATGTTATGGAATGAATTTAAGTGATTTGGAGCTTTGAAGGCTGAGTAAAAGCTCAAGGAATTAAGTCAGGATCGAGTTCGGGGGTCAAATTTGATAGTGTAAGTACAAGCGAAGAATGGATGAGGCATATTGCGCACTGTCAAGTAAATTGGACATAACTTTTGACTCCGAAATCCATTTTGAATATATAATATATGGTTGGAAAGCTAACCCAAAAGGATACAACTTTCATGTTTTGAATTTTTTCAAATTCGCAACGGACCATGGTGAAAAATCGCGTTTCATTCGCGACCGCGGATGAACTGCGGAAAAACAGGCTTTCTGAAGTTTTACTGTTCGCGGTCAGATCGCGGCCGCGAACGAACCACGGAAGGCTCCGCAGCAGCAATCCCAATTGGACTCAAACTTAGTTTTTTAAGCCCTAAAACCTCTATATAAACTCCTAGTTTGCCCAATAGAGGCATGTTATTTTTTTTTTTATTTTTTTTTTCTCGAACATATGTGAAGGATAATTTATGCAGTCGGCTCCAAGATTATACACCTGCTAATACAACAGAATATCTAGAAATACTGAGCATATCACGGACAATTAGATTCACACGCTGTCATAAATAAAAGTGTCCCACGACACCTATTTTTCATCTGCCCCAAAACTTGAGCTTCACATACACTGTAAAGAGCATTGCTGGTTAGGCACGTCGACCTTCAAAGTCCCCACTCCCAGTCTAAAATAGCTTTGCACTTAGGAACTCTCAGATTCGTTCCCTGAATCCATGGCGGTCGACTGAGGGTTCTTGTAACCACTGATTTGTACGTTGTAGCGCTTCTTATCTGCCTTAGCCATTGCCTCATACGGTTCTTTCTCCTCAGCTGACAGCTTGTTCCATCTTTATTTCATTATCGACTGAGGCATGTTATCTTTATTTCATTACTTTGGCAAGATTTTAGTAAGAGAGAATCCTCTCAAACTCTTTATTTTATTTTATATCAATTATTTATTTATGATTTCAATTAATATTCTTGTTTCTTCAAGCATGAGTAGCTAAATTCTTTTCTAAGGTTTTGATGGAACCTATTGGGTGATGAACTTATCGTTTATGTGAATACAAATTGTGACTTAGATTTCTATTTGTTCAACTTCATTCTTGTTGTAGTTAATTGGTAGGATCCCCAATTAGTCTGTGCCTATTTAGTGTGCATAACTTGGAAAAGAGTGCATATTTAGGTATATTGTTGAACAACACCACACCTAGGTTATTGGAGGAATCTATAACTTTAGGCGTAAAGACGGGGTTAGGAATAACGAAGTCTTGGGTGCAATCTTAAGTGAACTATTCAAATTAAAGCTAGCTAGGGTAGCTCGGGAGAGTGCACTAGTAAATTATTGTAATTGCTCGGGAGAGGGTTACGATACAAATAGTGTTCATGATTGATAGAATATATTAACAATTTGTATGAGCATGACGATAAGGGATTCCATCAATAGGGGAAATCGATACCTTAGTCCTTCTCATAATATTCTTTTTACTCTATATTCAATTCTTTCTTTCAAGCATTCTTAATTATTGCAAAGTAGATATTCGAAAATCACATAAATATATATTCAAAGTTTGGGAACTTGATTCGGAAGTACTTTTGGGGTTGTGATAGTTGCAATTGGTAGGTTAATTCTCTGTGGGATCGATCTTGGACTTATTAGACCAAGTTATATTGACTACGACCGTTGCTTGGACGTTAATCAGAATCCGGCTAGGCTGAGAGGTAAGGCCAACTCATAAGCAACCTCTCCAACATGCCTCAAAATCTCAAAAGGACCAATAAATCTTGGACTCAGCTTCCATTTCTTCCCAAACCTCATAACGCCCTTCATGGGCGAGACTCGAAGCAGAACCAGCTCGCCACCCATAAAAGCCACATCGCGGACCTTCTTGTCCGCATAACTCTTCTGTCTAGACTAGGCTGCACGAAGTGTTTCTTGAATCGCCTTGACCTTGTCCATTACATCCTGGACCATATCAGTACCTAGCAGTCTAGCCTTGCCTGGATCGAACCAACCCATGGGAGACCTGCACCTCCTACCATATAGAGCCTCATACGGTGCCATCTGAATATTGGACTGGTAGCTGTTGTTATAAGCAAACTACGCCAGTGGCAAGAAAGGATCCCATGAACCTCCAAACTCAATCACGCACGCATAGAGCATATCCTCCAAAATCTAAATAATGCGCTCGAACTGGCCATCAGTTTGGGGGTGAAATGATGTGCTCATCTCCACCCGAGTGCTTAACTCCTGCTGTATGGCTCTTCAGAACCGTGAAGTGAATTGAGTGCCTCTATCTGTAATGGTAGAAACTGGAATACCTTGCAGCCGAACTATCTCCCTAATGTAGATCTCTGCCAGTCGCTCCGATGAATAAGTAGTGCTCACCGGTATGAAGTGGGTGGACTTGGTCAGCCGATCCACAATAACCTAAATGGAATCAACCTTCCTAACAGTCTGTGGAAGCCTAGATGCAAAGTCCATGGTGATGCGCTCCCATTTCCACTCTGGAATCTCAATCTGCTGCATTAGGCCACCTTGATGCTGATGCTCATACTTCACCTGCTGGCAGTTGAAGCACCGAGAAACATATTCAACTATATCCCTCTTCATCCACCTCCACCAGTAATGTTGTCTAAAGTCCTGATACATCTTTGCGGCACCGGATGGATGGAATACCGCGAGCTATGGGCCTCTACTAGAATCAGCTCTCGAAGATCATCTACATTGGGCACACAAATACACCCCTGCATTATCATAACTTCATCATCTCCAATGGTAACATCTCGAGCGTCACCACGCCGAACTCTATCCTGGAGGACAATCAAATGAGGGTCGTCGAACTGACGCTCCCTGATGCGGTCAAATAGAGAAGACCGAGAAACCACACAGGCCAGAACCCGGCTGGGCTCCGAAAGATCCAGTCTAACAAACTGCCGAGCTAAGGCCTGAACATAAATCGCCATAGGACTCTCCGAAGTTGGTAGATATGCCAAACTCCCCAAACTTTCTGCTCGGCAACTCAAGGCATCGACAACTACATTAGCCTTGCCCGGATGATAGAGAATAGTAATTCCATAGTCCTCCAGTAACTCCAACCATCTCCTCTGATGCATATTCAGGTCCTTCTACTTAAGAAAGTGCTGCATGCTCCGGTGATCAGTGTAGATCTCACAAGGAACCCCATACAAGTAATGACGCCAAATCTTCAAGGCGTGAACAATGGCAGCTAGCTCCAGATCATGAACAGGGTAGTTTTTCTCATGTACCTTAAGCTATCTGGACGCGTAGGCAATCACCCTATCGTCCTGCATCAATACTGCATCGAGTCAAACTCGTGAAGCATCACAATATACTGTATATGACCCCGAACCTGTAGGCAACATCAAGATATGGGTCGAAGTCAAAGCCGTCTTGAGCATCTGAAAGCTCGCCTCACACTCCTCTATCCACTGAAAAGGGGCACCCTTTTGGGTCAATCTGGTCATAGGTGTTGCGATCGAAGAGAACCCCTCCACGAAACGACGGTAATAACCCACCAGACAAAGGAAACTGTGCATCTCAGTAGCTGAGGAGGGTCTGGGCCAGCTCTGCACGGCCTCCTTCTTCCTCGGATCCACTCGAATACCATCGCTCGACACCACGTGGCCTAGAAATGCCACTGAACTTAGCCAGAATTCACATTTAGATAACTTGGCATACAGCTGCTTCTCTCTCAGAATCTGAAGCACTATCCTCAGATGCTGCTCGTGCTCTTCCCAACTCCGGGAGTATAATAGAATATCATCAATGAAAACAATCACGAACGAGTCCAAATATGTCCTGAACACACTGTGCATCAAATGCATAAAGGCTGTTGGGGCATTAGTCAGCCCGAAAGACATCACGAGGAACTTGTAGTGACCATACCGAGTCCTGAAGGCGGTCTTTGGGATATCTGGCTCCCGAATCTTCAGCTGATGATAACTAGAGCGCAAATCAATCTTAGAGAACACCTGTGCACCCTATAGCTGGTCAAACAAATCATCAATACGTGGAAAATGATACCAGTTCTTCCCTGTAACTTTGTTCAACTGACGATAGTCAATACATATACGCATAGAACCGTCCTTTTTCTTCACAAACAACACAGAAGCACCTCAAGGCGAAACTCTGGGTCGAATGAAACACTTACCCAACAACTCATGTAACTGATCCTTCAGTTCCTTCAACTCAGGAGGAGCCATACGGTACGGTGGAATAGAAATGGGCTGAGTGCCCGGCAACAAATCAATAGCAAAATCAATATCTCTGTCGGGCGGCATGCCCGGGAGATCAGCTGTAAATACATCAGTGAAATCACGTACCACTGGAATGGAATCAATAGAAGGAGTGTCAATGCTGACATCCAGCACGTAATCTAGATACGCAGCAAACCCCTTCTCAACCATACGCTGAGCTTTGAGAAAGGAAATAACACGGCTGGCAGTGTGATCTACAGTACCACTCCACTCAATACGTGGAATGCCTGGCACAGCTAGTGTCACGGTCTTTGTGTGACAATCAAGAATAGCATAATGGGGCGACAACCAGTCCATGCCCAGAATAATATCAAAATTGACCATCCCGAGCAATAATAGATACGCTCTGGTCTCTAAACCATAGATATTAACCAAACACGACCGATACACACGGTCCACAGTAAAGAATCTCCCACCGGAGTGGAAACCTAAATGGGGGCACTCAAAGAATCCTGAGGGACACCCAGATGTGAAGCAAAGTAAGAGCACACATATGAAAAAGTGGAACCAGGATCGAATAGAACCGATGCCTCTCTGTGACTAACCAAAATAATATCTGTGATAACAGAATCAGATGCAACAGCTACAGCGCGATCAGGAATAGCATAAGATCTGGCCTGAACCCTTTCTCGAGGACGGCCTTTGGCACCCTGATCCTTGCCCCTGGCTGGCTGGGCAGGTGGAGTGGCAGCTGGGGCTAGAATGATGGCCTGCTGACCCTGTGAACCACGCTGGGTTGCAAAGACTGTGGAGGTGCTCCTCTCCTACGCCCGGGGCACTCACTAACCAGATGGCGAGTATCCCGCACTCAAAACAAGCTCTAGGAGGACGCGGTGGCTGTGACTGACCGGCCTCACCCCCACTAGTCTGACCCCTGAAGGTACCCCACGTAGGAGGCGCACTGGAAACTGGGGGAGCATAATAAGGCTCCAGAGGTGCTGGAAGAGCTGGAGTATTACCGACTGCTGGCAATGCTGAATGAACTGGACGACTAGAATAAACCCTGCCAAAACGACCAGCTGCTGGAGTGTGAGCACCAGAGAAATGGCCTGACTCACGAGACCTCTTGGCCTCCATATCTCCCCGCTCTCTAGGGAGCATACTCTCGATCCGCCTGACAATGCTCACCGCCTACTGATAAGGTATATCCGTCAAACTCTCTGGCCATACTGGACCGGATCGGCAGAATAATGCCCTCAATAAATCTCCGCACTCTCTCCCGGACCGAGTATACCAAAGCCGGTGCATGCCTGGCTAGACGGGTGAAACTAATAGCATACTCCGATACTGACATGGAGCCCTGTCGCAACCGCTCAAACTCTGATCGCCAAGAATCCCTAAGACTCTGGGAAACAAACTCCCTCAGAAACAGATCAGAAAATTGCATCCAGGTCAATGAAGCAGAC